>ML210207.1:13898-154396 GCA_004369085.1 Coprinopsis marcescibilis
AGTTCCATTACTCGTCTTACTCAATCACTATTTGAACGCTCGATTCGTCCCAACTTTAGTTTGTTGTGACTTCTCTCACTCACTCCAAGACTACCGAACGACTAAGGTGTATTATTCGCCTTGCATCGTAACAGCTCCCAGCAAATTTTGTCTCCCCTGTTTATCCCTTTTCCGGTTTCGTTTTGAACTTGAATGTTGCAATGCACATTCACCAAGCACAGCATTTGTAAGCGGTATGGTTTTTAGTTTTCTTTCCTTTCCATCTGTGGCTGAATCTGTACATAGGTACACCTACCATGAGAAGAATTGGAGGGCCTTGGAGAAGTGTTTGGAAAAGTGGGCAGCATTTTATTTGGATAGCGTGTACAAGACTATTGCGTATGTGGCTTACCATTCCTATGAGCTGTGACTCACATATCTTCTAGACCTACTGTGGGTCTCGATGGTTTCTCCAACGAGAACAACAGCGAAGATGTGGATGAAATCAGTGCAATGGACTTGGACAGTATCGTGGAGAATGGAGTCAACCCCTTCTAACAGTCTTTCTCTTCATTCATGCTATATCTCATGCTATTGTCTATTTGCTGTCTTTGCTATGTGCTGTTTGTATACCGTAGTTTATATTCCCAATACCACTAATGTTGCTGTTTCCTATATCTTGTCTGAGGCTGGAGCTGGATTTTCTGTGGCTATAAAGGGTAAAGAGAGAAAATAGGATAATTCTTGCAGGCTCTGAGGGTTCCCTAGGGCAGCCCTGAGAAGCCCTGAGAAGCCCTAGGCTGAACCCCAGAGGTCACTTTGCCCTGAGCGCTTCCCAGGAGCTCTGACACCCTGGCTGCCCGTGGGCACCCGTGAGTATCCACGGAGCTTGTTGGGCAGCCGAGGGAAGATCCTGCTTTTCCTGATGCAGCCGACATACTGCAGCCCTGCACGCTGCCCGAGTCGATGTTGTGGATGGTCGGTGCAGAGTTTGAAGCTTTGAATTTCCAGGCATAATGAATTGGAAATATACAGAAAGGAAAGAAGCAAAGTGGCTACGAAGGGGTGCGAACATAGATAGGAATACAATATAATGAAATCATACACCAAAATGAACATAGGGAACCCAAGTGAGAAGCGAATGCTCTGAATTGCCACTTCGCCTCCTCAAGCTCTGGATGGCGTGATGCAAAGCATACGAAGCTCTCGACGCGTCAATCCCCGCCCCACCCCCAGCCAGAAGATATTCGTAAAAGTCTTTAGCAACCTCGGGCGCTTGGTTGTCACTAATTGACCACATCGTCCCCACAACGCCATGATATCCCGCCGCGAGCATACCAGCTGCCAGATGAACTGCCTCTTCCGATAGTTTCTCCTCCCCAGTGCTCGTTTGGCATGCTGACAAGAATGCAAGGTTGGCGTTCTTCAGTTTCTTTTTGATGATCGTGGATAAGCTGAGAGGGCCATCGTGAAAGTGGAAGCCACTGTAAAGGGGATCGTCCTTGTTTTGAATGGCATGGCAGGCAAAATGGACATTGTTGTAGTTCTCCATCGACCTCAAGCCCTCCTCGATAGTTGCGGCGCTGCCTTCGAGCATCCGCTCCCGTACTCCACAGCTAGTGAGCTGTGTCTGGATGGCTCTAACTTCTTCCCTGGTGCCTGGGATTCGAGAGAGCCCGGGTGTGTCCGGCTGGCTCACCATGAATAACCCAGAAGTGTCGTCAAGGGATGTGAGAGCGTTCTTGACACGGCTGGTGAGTGAAGTGACGGTTGGGGTGTACGATGAGACAGCGTAATCAAAGATTGCATCCGAGTCCTCATCATCGTAGATCCCGGCTGAATGGAGAGGGAGGAAAGCCAGTGGACCCGTGGCGCACCACCAGATCCTTGGGAGCTCTGACAAGGACCGGTGTTCATCCACCTTGGGACTGTCAAAGGGCAAGTCTATCAAACATAAAATATTAGTTACTCACAGAGAGTGAAGCCGCCATTTCAGGCCCACAATTCCAAACATCATCCCTTGGTATTTCCACGAAATTCTTCCCAGTAGATCTTTCACATATCGGACGCTTGTGCGAGCGTTCATCATCATCGTTGGCAGTTTCCGATCGTTTCCTTTGCAATTTACGGCACTGATAATGTTGCCGATTTGTGTGAGCTCGTGGAAAGCAAGATATCAGCTCAATGTGGCTCACCGAAAAACCAAGAGCATCCAGGATTGGCTTTACAACATCTATCCACAGTGTTGCGAGTATGGAAGCCAAGGTCTCCCCATGTGGCCCTGTGCGTGCCTGTCGAGGTTTGCGATGTTCTCCAATCTCGCTCCCCTGTACATCCTCTCTCACCCGCATTCCAAACGATCTCAACAGCTCTGTCAAATCTGTGCGCAAAGTCTCCGCCCGTCCGAAGGAGAAACAAGGTAGTGGGATATGGAACGGCTCCTCGTGACCTGCCATCAGTGCAAGGGCGTCACAGCTGTCTTTGTGAACGTTTATGATGATGATTGGGCCTGTGTCTGGGAGGTTTTGAAGCAATGACGAGCATGGGGGAGGCATGAGGAAGTTCTCAAAGCCAGGGACAGTGGTTCGAATCGTGGCGAGAACACTGTTCCACTCAGCTGCCAGCTTTAAATGGGAGAGTGCTTCTTCTGCGGCCGAGACGCTGTCCGATGTTGAAGTTGGAGGACACATTGCCGATTCGCTGGTACGAGAACCGGCAATTTCGAGTGCCTTCGAGATATCAGAATAGCGATTGGCAAGGCTGGAGTTAACTACCCGCAGGTCATCCAGTGGCGTACGTAGATAGTTGAGCTGGCTCCAGACAAGACAGCGGCCCTGTTCAAGCCATTCTAGAGCTTTTTCCGGTCGTTCCAAGGAGCAGGCGGCAGCAGCAGCCAAAAGAGTGAAGGTGGAAATGCTGTGGAGCGTTGAATGCCGGTGCTGGACTGTCTGTTCAAGGCCTGCTATCACTGGGACAAGTCTGACAGCAGTTTCAAATGCAAGGAGTGTTTCCGGAGAGTCTGGGAAATGATCATGCGACAGTAGAGCCCACTCTTGGGCAGCATCAAACCTGACTGATGGTGGACCAGCAGAGGAGGTTCCAGCGCGCTTGTAATATGCAAGTGCTTTGTCGAGGTCGTCGAAGCTCTGGGTGTTGTCAAAGCGAAGACTGAAAGAGCTTCCCAGGTTTCTGAGATACACAGGGAGGTCAGCATGGCCAGGGGGAGTGAGCTCGACTGCCCTCTGCAGGGACACGATGGATTTGCCAATATCAGGCAGATCACCTGTTCGTTTGAAGCGGCCTCGGAATGAGTTTCCCAGGTTGTTGAGACGTGCAGGGAGGTCAGCGTGGCCAGGGGGAGTGAGCTCGACTGCTCTCTCCAGCGATGCAATGGCTTTGCCAATATCAGGCAGATCGCCTGTTCGTTCGAAGCGGGAATTGAATGAGTTTCCCAGGTTGCTGAGACATGCAGGGAGGTCAGCATGGCCAGGGGGAGTCAGCTCGACTGCTCTCTCCAGGGATGCGATGGCTTTGCCAATATCAGGCAGATCACCTGTTCGTTCGAAGCGGCTTTGGAATGAGCTTCCCAGGTGATTGAGACCTCGAGAGAGGTCAGCGTGGCCAGGGGGAGTCAGCTCGACTGCTCTCTCCTGAGATGCGATGGCTTTGCAAATATCAGGCAGATCACCTGTTCGTTCGAAGCGGCTTCGTAACGAGCTTCCCAGGTTGTGGAGACGTGCAGGGAGGTCAGCGTGGCCAGGGGGAGTGAGCTCGACTGCTCTCTCCAGCGATGCAATGGCTTTGCCAATATCAGGCAGATCGCCTGTTCGTTCGAAGCGGCAGTGGAATGCGCTCCCCAGGTTGTTGAGACATTCAGGTAGGTCAGCGTGTCCAGGGGGAGTGATCTTGAGTGCTTTCTCCTGAGATGCGATGGCTTTGCCAATATCAGGCAGATCACCTGTTCGTTCGAAGCGGCTTTGGAATGAGCTTCCCAGGTGATTGAGACCTCGAGAGAGGTCAGCGTGGCCAGGGGGAGTCAGCTCGACTGCTCTCTCCTGAGATGCGATGGCTTTGCAAATATCAGGCAGATCACCTGTTCGTTCGAAGCGGCTTCGTAACGAGCTTCCCAGGTTGTGGAGACGTGCAGGGAGGTCAGCGTGGCCAGGGGGAGTGAGCTCGACTGCTCTCTCCAGCGATGCAATGGCTTTGCCAATATCAGGCAGATCGCCTGTTCGTTCGAAGCGGGAATTGAATGAGTTTCCCAGGTTGCTGAGACATGCAGGGAGGTCAGCATGGCCAGGGGGAGTCAGCTCGACTGCTCTCTCCAGGGATGCGATGGCTTTGCCAATATCAGGCAGACCACCTGTTCGGTCGAAGCGGCCTTGGAACGAGCATCCCAGGCTGCTGAGAATGAGAGGTAGTTCAGCATGTCCAGGGGGAGTGAGCTCGACTGCTCTCTCCAGCAATGCAATGGCTTTTCCAATATCAGGCAGATCGCCTGTTCGTTGGAAGCGGCGATGGAACGAGCTTCCCAGGTTGCTGAGATGTCCAGGGAGGTCAGAATGGCCAGGGGGAGTCAGCTCGACTGCTCTCTCCAGGGATGCGATGGCTTTGCCAATATCAGGCAGATCACCTGTTCGTTGGAAGCGGCAGTGGAGCGAGCTTCCCAGGTTGCTGAGAATTGCAGGGAGGTTAACGTGGCCAGGGGGAGTGAGCTCGACTGCCCTCTGCAGGGACACGATGGATTTGCCAATATCAGGCAGATCACCTGTTCGTTTGAAGCGGCTTTGGAATGAGATTCCCAGGTTGCTGAGACGCGCAGGGAGGTAAGCGTGTTCAGGGGGAGTAAGCATGACTGCTTTCTCCTGGGATGCGATGGCTTTGCCAATATCAGGCAGATCGCCTGTTCGTTCGAAGCGGCAGTGGAATGCGCTCCCCAGGTTGTTGAGACATTCAGGTAGGTCAGCGTGTCCAGGGGGAGTGATCTTGAGTGCTTTCTCCTGAGATGCGATGGCTTTGCCAATATCAGGCAGATCACCTGTTCGTTCGAAGCGGCTTTGGAATGAGCTTCCCAGGTGATTGAGACCTCGAGAGAGGTCAGCGTGGCCAGGGGGAGTCAGCTCGACTGCTCTCTCCTGAGATGCGATGGCTTTGCAAATATCAGGCAGATCACCTGTTCGTTCGAAGCGGCTTCGTAACGAGCTTCCCAGGTTGTGGAGACGTGCAGGGAGGTCAGCGTGGCCAGGGGGAGTGAGCTCGACTGCTCTCTCCAGCGATGCAATGGCTTTGCCAATATCAGGCAGATCGCCTGTTCGTTCGAAGCGGGAATTGAATGAGTTTCCCAGGTTGCTGAGACATGCAGGGAGGTCAGCATGGCCAGGGGGAGTCAGCTCGACTGCTCTCTCCAGGGATGCGATGGCTTTGCCAATATCAGGCAGACCACCTGTTCGGTCGAAGCGGCCTTGGAACGAGCATCCCAGGCTGCTGAGAATGAGAGGTAGTTCAGCATGTCCAGGGGGAGTGAGCTCGACTGCTCTCTCCAGCAATGCAATGGCTTTTCCAATATCAGGCAGATCGCCTGTTCGTTGGAAGCGGCGATGGAACGAGCTTCCCAGGTTGCTGAGATGTCCAGGGAGGTCAGAATGGCCAGGGGGAGTCAGCTCGACTGCTCTCTCCAGGGATGCGATGGCTTTGCCAATATCAGGCAGATCACCTGTTCTTTCGAAGCGGCGAGAGAACGAGACTCCCAGGCCGCTTAAATGTGCAGGGAGGTCACTGTCGGTAGGGGGAGTGAGTAACACGACCTGCCTAAATATCTTTATTGCCCCCTCGATATCATCCTGCACCCCAGTTGCCTCAAAGTTCTGTAGAAGCAGGTATCCGAGGTTGGACATCAGAACAAGGAAGGACGCATGCCAAGGAGAAGTGAGCCCGATGGCTCTCCTTAGTTCCCTAATTTCTTCCTCTATTTTTGATGGGCTTCGTGTGCGAGGCGGGTTGGACCCGTTCAGAAACACTGTATGGGGCACCGTAAGCCTCTCATTTGCTCCACTGATCGCAAACCAGTTACCTTCATCTCCCTTGCCAGAAGAGGTCCTGCATATCTCACGTACATCCCACGATAAACTCAACTTGAGCTCATCCTCCCCATTCCCCATCTCCTGGACAAAACCTACATCATAATATTGATTAAGCTGAAGCGTCTTTCAGAGATGAAGGTAAAATGCTTACTGCTCGATGCGGTGCGACCCTGTAACACTTGCAACCCGGCCAAGTCCAGATGCGCGTAGCACATAGTATCTTGATCCATGAATCTCGCAATGATTGTGAGGGCATCAGTTCCCGTTGGCCTTCGAAAATACTATAAGTCTCCGCATGGATGAATGGCAGTTATCACTCACAGTTCAATAGATCTTTTGATTGTCCATCGTGTCTGTGTGACTTTTGACAACGGATATCGTATACCGTAGCCCGGGTCAAGGCCAAAGATAACGATTTCGATGATGTTCAGAGATGAATGGTCGCCATGAGTGTCTGTACACTCAACAGCAACATCTGGTGCGTCAATCAACGTCAGTGACTATAGAGCAGTGGAGAGGGGAGTCCCGCATGCCTGCCAGATACAATTTGCTAGAATAGAGAAGTCAGCGAGTGGATGCTTTGGAAGAGGTCGTTTGTCCCACCTTTGAACGGTTTGAGTGCCAGTTCGTAGATTCCTGTGAGGGCTTTTTCAGCGTAACTGTATTCGTGGAAGAAAGGAATTACTAACAGTCTCGCATTCATGGTGTAGTCTGAGGGCAACTCAAATGAATTTTGAATTCGCAGTGAGGGTAGGAACAATGCTGTTGGGAAGTGGAAAGGGAAGTGGAAGGGTCAGGAATTCGAGCAAACGGAACCTCCTTAATAGCGCCAATTGAACGTCGTGGACATGCAGCCTTCGTACAGGTTCGATCTATGAGCTGCACACCCTGCCTGCACACCTCTTGGAGCTCGCCAGGCGTCATTAACTGAATGCGGGTACAGCCTGAGGTCTGAGGCAGTCCTTCGGGTCTCTAATTCGTCTATTAGGAGCTGCCTTGTTGCTGCCTCGACCGAACGAGGTCTTAAGCCTCGTGTCATTGACTTAATTGACATGAGGCTTGTTATGGGTTACCGAATGCAGCATTCTCAGGCTCCCTCATGGTAAGTGCGTGGTATCAATACAAAGGTCAAGGCAAGGGTATGTAGCGATACTTTTGGGTATAATCGTATTTTTCCTCAATTTATCGCTCTGTGGGTCTTTAGAGTGAGTGGGAGCGCCGAGTTCAGCATCTATGTGAAACTGGTCGACTGGTTTTAATCCTATGCGTTGCAAGATCTCGGTATCGTTGGGTAAATGAACGGGGTCAAAGATGGTTTTGGCTTAGACGAGGTCTGTGCGATGGATATGAGGGCCTGTATTCCATTTATGCACGTCCACTTACCCCATTCTCTAGCACCGGGAATACTATCACAGAGATAAGCGCCGTGCCGGATGTATACGGTAGAGGCTGCTGTGCGATCGATAACTCGGTTGGGTCCCACTGAATGTCAAAGACCCATTAAAACCGATTGAGCCCAATACAACCCAAATATGCGGCCCTTCATTCCAGGATTTACAGCGCTACGCATTATATAGGTCGTATACTAATGATGTCCACGCGACTGGTCTATCAGAACATGCACAGCGATTGCTGTTGCATCAGCCACGATTCCTCCATCTGGTTTAAGCGTGAGGGCACAAATAGAAGCAGTTGACCTGTGTCCGACACACCTTCACATGAATCGCATCGACAAGTACCCGTATCCTCCTTGCGTTGGTCGACTATCATTCAAGCTGGCATCTTCTCTAGACCTAGCGTCCAGCTTTCGCGCAAGGTTGTGCCACTTGGATATCACCTATAGTGTCAAGAAATTGCGAAAGCACGCCAAATTAGCATGACAGGGCCGATTGTGAAGACTACGAGTTGGACAATTTGTATGATTTGGATGAGTAGTCTTATTACATTGGGATTTGTTCGTTTTGGACTGTCAAAAACTGCGTGCTCGTTCCATCGAGGTGCTACAGGCAGTCAAGTAAAGCTTGACCTCACCGTTCACGAGTCTTGCCATATTTTAACAGTAGGTATGCAGCATCTCCATGGAACCGCCTCAAATAGACTACAATTCTGATGGTAAGTCCATGACAGACATGAAAACTGCAAATTTGTCCCAGGCAAGGTACTGGTATGCGCAAAACTGAGGGTTGTTGCACAAGTACGGACAAAATCATAATTTTGTATCAGGAAACCGAACAAGCCGACGACATTACCATAAAGGATCAAGGTTGCAAAGATCCTGTTGCACCTCCCTCAATCAGCCGGCGCACGTCGTAAGCAAGATGCAATGCGCGAAAACACAATGTCATGACCAAGGCTCATACAGGAAGGTGAGATAAATTTCCAAGTGGTCGTGCATTACGACGAACAGAACCGTCTATCGTCTGCCACTCTCTTCCCATCAAGGGTCCATCCTACTCGCTCGAAACAATACCTCTCAGTTGGCGCAGACCTGAATGAACTTTTCCATGGCACAGGTGTGAATATTTACCAAAGGGATGGGTTTGCCCACAGTAGAAACCAAGGACTGTGCTTTCACCAATATCGATGATAATTTTATATCCTGCAACGAAAGCGATATTTCTTCCAAGTACCAAGATGAAGTCAAAGATTGATTTCCTATCGATCGATTTCGGGCTAATTCTATGTAAGTAGGGTCGTGTGTTTGTGTTTCTATTCATTGTACAGGAAGTAAGATACGAGCCGTTTCCGATAGACATGAGGTATGTAAGTATATATTGCGCGTGTTTGTTAGTGCTTCGTATGCTGGCAGACAAGTCAAATATGCAACAGGACAAAAAAAAAAGGAATCGAGAACAATAGACAACTCTAAATAGCAATCCAACCAATGTCCACGCACGCGATCGAAGAAGGAGCAAGAAACGGAAAAAGGAGATAAACCCAAAATACACAAATCCTCCATCCCTTTCATCCCCGTCTTGCTGTAAGCATGGCCATGCTTACTCGCCAACGCCGTTTGATCTTATCTTATCTATCGAGTAATCTTATCTTAGATCAGGTGACAGCAAGGACATTTTCTTCTGTCCCTCGTAGTCAGTCGGGATCCTTCTTACCACCTGTCCTCGACGTCCCTGTTAGTAGTCTCTGTCCTAGACGAATACACACTGGTTCTATCAAGCTCGGAACCGACCCTCGGTGAGGCTTGCCAACAACACGGCAGCCTTCCACTTGCACTCCCGCTCCATCGTTCCACCCCCCAGCACCTGCATCAGAAACAGTAGCCGACAAAGGCGTAGACGCTCCCGACCCAGCCCCCAAGCTCCCACTCTTAAAAGTCGGGTTGAGGGGCGACACGATGGGGTACCGCGTCTGCTGGTCGTACGACGACGACAGGCGGCGCGAGGCGCGTGGCGAGTGCGTGGGCGAGCTGCTGGCGGACTGGGTTGGAGCGAGGTTGGGGTACCTGAACGAGGGCTTCGCAGCGTTCGGTTCGTCCACGCCGTTGGCATTGGCATTGGCATTGGAAGGAAGCCGAGGAATGTCGGGCACGGTCGGGCTCGTATCGGGGGGACCCTTATCCGTTCACGACGACCAACATCGTCGTAGGCTCTAGGTCGGGCGTAGCGCTGCTGCCCATGTCCATACCCATCCCCATCCCCATCCCCGTTCCTACAACCATACCCGTGCCCATGCCCATACCGATACCCACATTCGCAATGGCATTCGCAGAGGAAGACGAAGACGAAGAGGCAGCTACGAGCGTAGCAGTCGACCTCCGCCGCGTGGACGGGTACCGCGAGAGCTGGTCCGTGCCCTCCCCCCCAACCACGCCCATCTCAAGCTCTTCAGCCGCCAGAATCGTGGAGCGCGCCGCATTACCGCGGCGGTAGCGCCTTCTGCCCTTGTCCGTGTCGTCGTACGCCGTTTCTGTTGTGCCGTAGCATTCAGCTTCGCCACCGCCGTACCCTCCTCCTCCCACTCCCACTCCCATACCCACACCTAACCCTACACCCCCACCTCCCAACTCATGCAAAGGCACATTCGTAAACGGCGGTAAAGGCGGGACGTCCCCATCACCAGCAGCAGCGTCTTCCACAGACCTACTCCTCCCCTTCCTCCCCCCGCTCAACGTGCGCAAGAGTCTGGTTGGTATCGAGGGCTTTTTGGTCTCTTTCTGGGTTTTGTTTAATTTGTTGGGTTTACTTGGGTTGTTGGATTTGGAGGACTTCGATGATTTTGATGATTTGGAGGTGAGGGAAAGGGAGGATGCGTTGGTGTGGGTTGTTGATGCCGAGACGGGTGGGGTTGTTGATGCGGATGCCGAGGCGGGCGGGGAAGAGAATGACGTCCTGGACGCGTTGCGCGATTTCGGGATGGGGATGGACGTCGTCGATGCGTTGCGCGATTTCGTTGTCGGTCCGTAGTTTCCATTTCCATTTCCACTACCATATCCATATCCGTTTCCGTTTCCATTTACATTTCCACTGCCGGTTCCACCTCCATCTAGCGACACCACCGCACCACCACCCGACACCCCGGGCACAACAACTGGCACACGAGCAAACGTCAGCGTCTCCTGGTCGAACACGTACTCGTCCACCAAGCCTATCGCCAATGCCTGCGCCTGTGCATTCCCATTCCGCCCAGCAGACATACAGCCATACGCGTCCGGGGGCATCGAATGGCGAGCTTGAGACCGAGGTTGCGGCTGATGTTGAGCTTGATCTCGATCTTGAGCTTGAGGCTGGGGTTGGGAGAAAGAGACCCCGCTCATAGCAGCGACGTATACGTCCCACCCGCGTGGCGGCCACCCATCGTCGTCTTCGTTGGCTATCACATCCCCAGCAGCACCCCCGTCCACAGCCACACCACCACCAACGTGCGATTCCCAGCCCCATACAGAATACGGAGGATCAGAGTGAACTGCTCCTCCTCGTATCTCTCCTTGTATCCTTCCCATCCTTCCTCGTACCTCCCCCACCTCTTGCGCACCCAACCCCAAACCCACATCCACACCCACCCCAAACTCGCCCCCCAAATCCATCCTCGGCAAATGCGCATCATGCAACCAGCGACGTATACGTCCCACCCGCGTGGTGGCCACCCGTCGTCGTCGTTGGCTACCACATCCCCAGTAGCATCCCCGTCCGCAGCCACAGCCACAACATCTCCATAACCACCACCGCCAACTTGCGATTCCCAGCCCCCCGCAAAGTCCGGAGCAGAGTGGACTGCTCCTCCTCCTCGTACCTCTCCTTGTACCCCTCCTTGTGCCTCTCCCCTTCCAACGTCACCCCCCACCTCCACATCCTCCCGCGCACCCAACCCCAAACCCACATCAACACCAACCCCAAACTCGCCCCCCAAATCCATCCTCGGCAAATGCGCATAATGCAACCCCAACTCTTCCTGCCTCTGCCTCCTCACCCACCACTTCTCGCGCATATCTCCTCGTGAATTTCTTTCGCTTGGATAATCGCTCGAGGAATGTCCATCCAAACTCTTCGACTTTTGTTTCTGTTTAGGGTGTTTCGGGATGGGTGAAAGGGATAGGGAAGGGGTAGTCGAGGCTTGATGATGCTGCTCCCTCCATGAGGCTTTATCCGTCGTCCACCGAGTTTGCCAGGTTAGTTTGTCTTGTCCTTCCTCCTCCTGTTCTTGTCTTTCTTGTCGCTCCTCTTGTCTTTCGTCTTCCTGACCATACGATCTTCCCCCTCCACGACCTTCATGCGTCCCTTCGACCTCCCCGGGCGCAGAGACAGATACCGCACGTCGCGTTCTAGCCGTACCAGTTGTCCCAGTCGTGGCACCAGTAGTAGCACCAACGGACCGACTCTTCACATGCCCAAACCCCAACGCAAGGCCCAACGAGCCCCCCGGGTCGTTCCTGGTCCTCGCCCCGCTCCTGCTTTTGTTTTTGCTTGGAGTCGAGTTTGGGCTTGCATTTACACCCGCTCCTACACCTCCACCTCCACCTAAACCTACACCCACACTAACCCTCGACCCAACAACAACAGGACTACTCACACCGCGATTCTTCAAAATCGGGCGGAGGGGCGAGGGTCGGCCTATACCAGCATGCGCATAAGGGTTCGTGTAAGGGTTCGTGTAGGGGTCGGCGTGGAGACCATGCGTGGGCAGGAACCCCGTCGATGCCGAGGGCGAGGTGAGCGATCTGCGGCGGTATCGTGCTATTCGGGTGTATCAGTGGCAGTTGGAGATACGGAACGATGAACGAAAGGGGTAGAAGAAATTCGCAAAGTCGCAAAGACCCAAAGGGAGTCGCAAAGACCCAAAAAAAGTCCCAAAAAAGAGGCAAGGAGAACAACGTACCTTTATCCCAATGCTTATCCTCCGAATCCTCCAGCGGAGCCCTCCCGCGCGCGCGATCCTCGTGGGGACCTTCGTGGTCGCTGCCGGACGGGACGAGTGTCGTGCTCGAGCCCGATGCTGAGGGTGTTAACGACGTATATGCCGACGCCGATGCTGAGGGTGTTGATGACCTAGATGCGTATGCCGACGCTGAAGGTGTTGACGATGTAGACATGGACATGGACAGCATGTCTTCACGCCCAGTAAACACACCGCCCCTTGCAGATGCAGACGTAAACGCAGATGCATCGTGGTCCGCAACACATGCACTTGCCACTGTAGAGTGTGGCGAGGGCCGCTGGTGGTTGCGTGTCGACGAAGCCGAGCGCGGTGGAGGTGCTGCGATGGTCGGGGGACTGGATAGTGTGCGTTGGCGTTGTCGGGGTGTTCGTTCCCTTTCCCTTTCTCTTTCCGCTTCTTCTTCTTCCGTTGTGTTATCCTTGTCGTTGTCGTTGGCATTACTAATCGCGTTGACATTTCCACTACCATTCCCCGCACCCAAACCCAAACCACCACCGAAACTCCCCCGCCTGGCGGACAGGTGCTGCCCAGGGCTGAGCCCGAGCGGGGAGGGCATGACGAGCGGGCCTGCGCGTGCGTAATGCGCGTGTAGCCGGTCTAGTACGGGAGTCGGCGCAGCGTGTCTGCTCGGGACCCTGCGACGGGGGGTGGAGGAGTGTGGTTGGGATTTGGACCGACGCGGGAGGTGGCTTTGGGGGTGGCGTTGCGGTAGCTGAGTTTGGGACTGCGAGTGCGGTAGGTGGGTTTGGGACTGCGAGTGCGAGTGCGAGGGCGAGTGTAGGGAGTGGGAACGCTGGTGTGGTGGGTCCTGGGGATAGTAGAGCTGCAGGGTGTACCGCCGGGGTGTCCTTTCCTCTTCCTCTTCTCGCCTTTGTCCTTTTTCTTCTTCGTGGGATTGATAGGGTGGACCCTGTGGCAAAGCCCTGTGATGATGATATGAATAGGGATCCTGATAGGGATGCGGGTACTGTGTTGGGTATAGACTGTAAGCGGACTGGGACTGAGATTCGTGATACGTGTAGGGATGGGTTGGGGGCGAATCGAGGGAGTGGAACGCCACAGGGTCGGCGAGTGGGCTCTGCATGCGGCTCGAGCCTAAACCACCTTCTTCCTTCGCTTAGAGTTCGTCGTCAGGAAGCAGGAAGCAGGCGGACGTAAGCCTTTGCCTTTTATTGGCTGTACGTCGACAGAGTCAAGCGAGAAAAGGGCGAGAAATGCCACCTCGGAGCCTGTCCGACGAACATGAGGCAAAGCACGGCGAGCGCTTTTCATTCCATCACCATTATTTGTGTCATCGTCATCATCGTGTCTCTTTTGATCTGTCACCGCGTGCATCCTGCGCTAACTTGGCTTTCCTCAATGCATACATACCCTCGCTTTGCTCTTAAAAGTAAGTCGGAAGATGGATAGACAGGAAGAGGAGGAAGAAAGGACTCGAGTGGGTCACTGAAAATCCGCGTTTTGTAGGAGGACTTTGGCGGTGATAATAATATTCTTGGCAGGGTACAGACAGACAGACATTCGATAGATTACCCTAGATGAAATCACCATTCACGCACGACCAAACGCATCACCCACGCCACCGCAAAATGCCGTCGTCCGCCATCACGCCGGTCCGTCCCAACGCCGAAAATACTGTCACGTCGCAGAACCTCGTCGCGTCCTCTCACTCTCCCTGCTCTCCTGAGCACCTCTAACCGCAGGGGTCCTTAAAACCCGTAATTTTCTTCCCCTCATTTCCTCCTCCGCTTCTCTCCTCATCGTATCACGCACCATGCACCAACTAATACTAATAGTAGTAATACTAACCACCAACCAATAGAAGGGACAGCGCAATGATGTCATCACTCCTCTCCCTCCGCACAGGCACCCCCCTCCACCGTCGTCGCAATACGACAACAAACGAGAGGCGCAACGCAAAAAGGTCGAGGCCAACGACAAAGACACATCGATCGGCTCGAGTTGCGGGCGGGTGTGGTTGGCGAGGATCAGAGGTGTCATGATCTCATCCTTGTGCACGTCGGTCCAAGCCCACTGCTCCTCCTCGTATCTCTCCCATTCTCCACTGCTTTCAACCCGTTTCAATTCCAAATTCGCCCCCCAGATCCGGGGGTGGCCGCTGCACATGCTGCCGCGGCAGGCGCGAGCAACGCAGACCGAGCTCTTCCTGGCATTGACGTTGTAAACTACAATTGCACTTGGCCTGCAGCGTGAGGGGGGATGGAGGGATGGATGGGAGGTATAGGAAGTACAGCCGTCTGGGCTTTGTGATTTCTGTTCGAGTTTCGATTTCTGTTTGGCTTTGGGGTTCGTTTCTCCTCCATGATCATGATGACGGTCCTGGATCTGACTCTCCGCCACGATCCTTCCAAACTACCTTTTACGCTATCCATTGTCCGTGCCATCGTTGTTAGTCTTCTCGTTGTTCGGTTTCATGTTCGTTTCCGTTTCGCCTCTGGTCTGCCATCTCGTCCAACATCTCGTCCAACATCTCGTACACCATCTCGTGCATCATCTCGTGCACCATCTCATGCACCATCTCGTCCACCACCTCGTCCAACATCTCGTCCGCCCTCTGGTTTTCCATTTCCTCAAATATCTCGTCCGCCATCTCGTCTGCCATCTCATTTGCCATCTCGTTTGCCATCTGGTTCGCCATCTGGTTCGCCATCTCGTCTGCCATCTCGTCCGCCATCTTGTTTGCCATCTCGTTTGCCATCTCGTCCGCCATCTCGTCCGCCATCCGGTCTGCTATCTCATCTGCCATTCGGTCTACCATCCAGTCTGCCATCTGGTCTTCGTCTTGCGTGTGGTGCTGTCCCGCCCTCTTCCCTTTGAGACGACCAAGAAATAGACGAAGAATCGACAGGAAGGCAGAGAAAGAAAGAAAGTGCTATGCCACGGGCACCAACGGCCACATCCAGTCTGTGGCGACTGGGAATAAAGTAAGGTGTAGTATGATAATCATTCGAAGAGTCCATACCCGTCGAATGTCAGGTGACAGGCGTGACACTCGCCAAATTTAGAGAGGGCCGCAAAACTATAGAATGTGGAATACAATCGGGAGGACATGCTGCTATATAGACGGGTAGAAGGAGCTGAGAGTAAAAGGAAAGGGCTTGGAAGAACGTAGTGGGTTGCTGAAAATCCGCGTTTTTGTACTTACTTGGTGGAAGAGGACTTGTACTATGTACCTGTTAATATCCTTGGCAGGGTCCGCTAGTTACTCGGACAGACATTCGATAAATTACTATACCCTAGATTAAATCACCAACACGTCTCCTCACGTTCACCTCCCGCCATTCACCATTCACCTTGAATTATAATTTATGAGAAAGGTAATAGTAGAAACTGAG
Organism: Coprinopsis marcescibilis; assembly: GCA_004369085.1. Taxonomy (NCBI): domain Eukaryota; kingdom Fungi; phylum Basidiomycota; class Agaricomycetes; order Agaricales; family Psathyrellaceae; genus Coprinopsis; species Coprinopsis marcescibilis. The sequence continues at coordinate 29,704 of ML210207.1, forward strand.
TGGTGTCCAGCACGACCAAACGCATCAACCACGCCACCGCAAAACGCCGCGTCCGGCATCACACCGGTCCGTCCCGACGCCGAAAATATTGTCACTGCCAGCTCGTCGCGTCCTCTCCCGCACCAACCTCGCCTGCGCACCTTCCAACCGCAGGGGCCCACAGAACCCGCAAGTCCCCACCCTCTCCTCCCCGTACCGCACACCACAACTAACCAACTAACACCCACCCACCCCAGTAAAACGCAGACGACGACAAAGCCACCATGTCATCTCTCCTTTCCCTCCGCACCCGCCCCCCGCCCACTGTCCTCGCAGTCCGCCACCAAACGCGCGGTGCAGCCCAAAAAGCCGCCCCGGCGCGCATGTCCGTTCAGACCGTCGGCGGTGCACGCAAGAACAAGGAGCACTGGAAGGCCAAAGTCGCGATGGAGATGAAGCATACCAGTCGGGATTTGCCTGTACGTTTTGACTTTCTGTCTTGCGGCCCTTTACCTGCATTGGTGTTGGGTGAAGGCATGGCTATGCAGCGGCTGATGCTACTATGTTAGGTCTACGCACAAATGCCGCCAGACCGTCTCCGAGCGTCCAGAAACGATCCCATCGACCCGCTCCTCAAATCCGACGTCAAATTCGACTTGCCCCAGTTCAACCGAGTGCGTTGCGTCTCTTTCTTGTCTTTTGATTTCCCCCGTGTTGTCTCCAACTCTTCTTATCCACCACATCCTATTTCATCTCTTCCACTTCCACTCCTACCCACTGGAATGACCACTAACACACCCACAGAAAACCATAACACCCGAAAATATAGGCAAGATCGCCTCCTTCTCTCTCGCCGACGGGACGCCCGGCCAGGTGTTTGGGGTTCCAAAATCCATGTGGCTAGAGGTACGTGCACGTTCGGTTCGAGTTGCCGCAGTGACTGACTTAATGCCTGCTTTGTTCTTTTGCTTCCTCCCTCGCTACTACTACTCCTACTACCCCTTCTGCTCTTCCTTTCCTGCTTTTCCTCCTGCTCTTCCTCGTTCTGCTGTCCTCGTTCTACGTTCCTTGTTCTACGCTCCTACCCCTCACACAACACCAGTTCCGCCTAATGCCTAAACCATTCAGCGTAATCCGCAAAATCACCTACGAAGCGACGCACCTCCTGCAGCGCGCCGCCGCCACCCCGAGCGCGGCCAACCGCGTCGTGCTCACCGGCCGTGCGGGCTGCGGCAAAAGCTACGTGCTGCACCAGGTCGTTACGCACGCGGCGTATAATGGGTGGATCGTTTTGTATGTTCCTAGAGGTTAGTCGTTGGTTTCTTCTGCACCCCTTCTTCCCTTTTCTTTCTCCTCCTACCCCCTCCCGTTCGCTCTCTACCCCGTCCACCCCACCCCACTCTTTTCCTCCCCCTCCCTCCCGCAAAAACAACCAACTAACCCCTCCCCTCCCCCGTAGCATCAAACCTAACAAACAGTACCACCCCCTACACCTACGACCTCCGCACACAGACCTACCAGCAGCCCGCAGACGCACACCGCACGCTGCGCCAGCTGCTCGCCGGCAACACGCGCGAGCTGAGCAGCTTGGTGCTGGAGGAGGATGTGGTTGTTGAGCGGGGGGTGTTTGTGGCTGGGCCGGGGGGTGGGTTTGTTGCGAAGGACGGGACTAGGGATACGGGTGTTGGTGGGGAAGGGAAGGGGAAGGGGAAGGCATTGAGTTTGGCGGATGTGGTGAGGGCGGTTGTGAGGGAGAGGGGTGGGAGTGGGTCGGCGTGTGTTGTGCTTGAGGCTGTTATGAGGGCGTTGGAGAAGCAGACCAAGTGCGTTTTTTGTTTTACTTTACTTTACTCTGTTCTATTCTATTCTACCGGGTGTTACGGGTGTTCTACGGGTGTTTGCGCTGTACATCCCATTTCACCCATCCCGTTTCATCCGTTCCATCCTTCCCATCCTTCCCTGCGTTTCCTCTTTCCCCTTTCTTCAACGAAAGAAAACACACTAACCCCTTACCCACAACCAGGTTCCCAGTCCTACTAGCCGTAGACGACGTCCAGGCCCTCTACCGCAAGACTGCGTACAAGGATGCGTTTTTCAACGCTGTGCAGCCGTTCCATCTCTCGATGCCGAGGATGATTTTGGAGTATGCGAGTGGGAAGAGGAGTTTTGTGAGTTTCGTTTTTTTGAGTTTGTGTTTTTGGGTTTGTGGGTTTGGGTTTTTGGGTTTGGTTTTGAGCTTTCGAACTTTCGTGGGTTTGCTTTCGTGGGCTTGGTTCGTGCTTGTTTCGTGCGCTCCTTTCATGCCTTCGTTTCATATACTCCGTTCGCTATTTCCCTATTCCCTATTCTCCCCTCCAACCAACCTTACTAACCACCTCCCTCTAGGCACGCGGCGCATTCCTAAGCGCACTAACAACAAGCGACACCACGAACCCCATCCCACAAGAACTCGTCGACGCGCTCGAGCTCACTGACACGCACCCGAGCTCGCCGTACGACAAGCGCAGCCGCGAGCTGGTGGGCTATGCCGCCGGCTTGAAAGCGCTGGATGTGCCGGGGCGCTTGAGCGCGGGTGAGGCGGCGGGGGTGTTTGGGGCGTGGATTGGGGCGAGGGTTATTGGTGCTGGTCAGTCTTTTTTCATTTCATTTCTATTTTGCGCGAACCGGTTTTTGATGTGATGCTGATGATGATCCTGTTTTTTTAGGGAATTATGATGAGCTGTTTGTGAGCAAGCTTACGGAGTCGGATGGGAATGCGAGGGATTTTGTGAGGAGGGGGTTGTTGGCTTCGTTTGAGCCTTAGGTTTGCATTGGTTTTGAGCCTGCGGCGTGGTGCGGGGGTTGTAAGTAGACTATAAGAGGAGGGAGGGGGAGGGGAAGGCTTAACCAGCGGACCGCTGTTGTTATTGCTATTGCTACTTTTTAATAATCCTTTGAGCGTGCCTTGCCTTTCTCCTTGGTCTTGTGAGTGGAGTGGAGTGCAGAGTGCTTGCGTGTTTGCTGGTAGAGGATATGAGTGATGGCGTTCTTGGTATTGGTGTTTGGATTGAATTTGAGTGGTCGGTACCTAGGTCCTGTTGGGATTCATTTGGAGTGGATTCATGATCAGTGGGAGGGTGTTGATGTGGGGTAAGGATTGCAGCGTGTCGAACCTTGACACGATTTTGAGGTGGAGGGAGTTGACACGGGACTTGGTTATGTCGTTTGACGTTGAGAAGTTTGAGATGGATAACCAACCAAAGTTTGAGAGGTCAGAGGAGAGGTCTTGAGAACAGATGTTCGAATGGGGTCGTGAGATTGCTATTGCTACTTTTCAATAATCCTTTCAGCGCGTCTTGTTCCTGGTCCTGGTCTTGGGAGCGGAGCGTAGAGTGCTTTAGATAATAGGAGTGATGGGGTTCTTGATAAGTTTGACCTAGTATTGGCAATAGAATTTGACTGGTCGGTGCCTCAGGCTAGGCCTTGTTGGGATCCATTTGGAATGGATTCATGGTCAGTGGAGGGTGTTGACCTGGGGTATGGATTGCAGGGTGTTAAGACATGACACGGGATATGGATTGGAGGGTGATGACATGGTTTGGAGGGAGGGGTGGTGAACACGGGGCTTCAAGGGTGGCAAAGTTTTAGAGTTGTAGTTATACTACTATCAAGACTTGCTTGCTAGTGCTGAAATCTTAGATAGATATGCCGAGAACAGAAGCTGGTACGTATGCATGATTAAATATGTATATGTGTTGACAAAAGTTGCCCTGGATACTAGATATTCGGTGTAGGACGTGTCTTGTGGGCGCCTAGCTCGACTAGCGATTCCCAACGCAAGCCTCGTATATATTCCATATTCAATTTGTCGATCTTCAGCCTTCAACTCTCTCCTCTCGCCGCTATCGATGTAGGAGACGTAGAATCGAAGAGAGGCGGCGGTGTCTTTCAACAGACCGCGGGGTATGGAATCCATGCACATCTGATAAAGAAAATCATTACAGTCATCAGGCTGTTCTCTCTTTCGCGGCAAGGGTAGGAATTGACGCACGCCGTGTAAGGTGGACCCCAGGTCATGCAGCATTGCATTCCAGTCGGGCCTGACAGCAGTTTAAAATAAGCATGTAAGCGACTCTGCTGGTTTTGCGAGGGTGGCCAGTAAAAGCCTAAAACGTGGTCACTTACACTTGGGCTACGAATCACAATCACGATCGACGGTGATGGTAACGAGAGTTCAGTCTGCTGGGTCGGTGATCATTGTACATCTCCGCCGTGCGCTTACCTTGTCTCCGCCGCCTAGCATATACATAGCGAGACGGTTAGAGAGCAGATAACGGATGCAGGAAACTATTGGTAGCACGCACAGGGAATGAGGTCTGGGAGAGTGGGCGTTGGGATTTCAGAGGAGGATGTGGCTGTGAGGAGTCGTGAGCGTCACAAAGTTTGAAAGTGGACGCTAAGCTGCCTGGGAACGGAAGCATAGCCTGCATAACCGGGGGTTGTACCTGTGCTCGTTGGCGGTGCGTTCGGGGTGGAAGTAGTGCCACTCTCCGGAACGACCAACGCGTACGCGCTGCTCAAGGCCGATATGAGCATAACCAAGCTCCAGAGTTTCATTGCGTGTGCGATATAAAGAAAAGAAGACTTGAAGAGAGTAGATCAGGTACCAACTTGCTCCGGCTGAGCAGCGGCGGATGAGGATCTTCGCAGAAATGCGTGCCTGCTTTTATACGCATCCGGGTATTAATATCGGATAAATGCAAGTTCTTTTTTACAAACGAGGACGGTTCATTCCCATAGGAAGCGTTGTACATGTATGTTGGTGTGTGCGTGGAAGATAATAGGAGCGTGGTGCATCACAAGTGCTGGTACTCCGAGACCTGCTGGCCCGCTATCTTCGTCCGAGGATAGTGGGACAATGGGCTTGTGTGCGCAGCATAGATTTTCCAAGCAAGTCAAAGTATTTAGTACTGGTGCGGCTCGGTCGGCGACACCATTAGCTCAGGTGAGCGTGAACTACTACTAGCCGAGCGGTCTATGGGAATGATGGATGATCATCCTCCTCGGACTGACTCGTGTCCTCGCACCATCCAACTTCCAAAATCTCTTTTCTTTGACCGTACGTACTGATTGATCTGACAGATTAAAAACCGACGGGACGCATCAGCGCTCATCTGGATTGGTAACCACATCCCCACATACCGGTCAACGGAGACGGAAACGTGGTACTTACATATGTTGGCGGTATTCATTTGATCTCACCAAGATGGTTGCCATCGACGACAACGCCCACAGTCCCTTCTGCAGCTGCCGGCGTTGCCCACTGTATCTCTTTCTTTCCCCCTCATCGCCCAGCGCATGCGATGGCGTCCACCTCGGACTTTGACGAAAACGTCGTCGAGGACCTGGTCATGCAAGCCTTTGATAGGCTTAGATTGACCATGGCCAAGGCGACCTATGTAAATGTCGCTGCAGTCTTTTTCCTCGTCGGTGAGCACCGTGCTGTGCACATACCTACAATGCTGACGAAACACATCCATAATGATATTAATCGACGGGCGCATCTTCAATCTTGAAATATAATACCCCACACTTTCAGGGCTTCAAAGCATATTATGCTTGTACGGACTTGCGGTATACCTCGAGACGCCAAAGGAGAAGAAAAAAGGGCGATTCCCATACATCGTTATAAGCATCACCATCCTCGTAGCGAGCAGCTTTTCCACAGCTCTCAACGGGTTCTTCACATTTAATATGGTCAAGGCGATGTCAGACAGAGAGGCAATCCTGGGGGACTGGGAAGGTGCGTTTAACGAGGGGAGATTGGAGGGAGCCAAAGGGTTGAGCAAGGTTACGATCGCGTTGCCCATTCTCTGGATTACCGTTGGGGATGCAGTTCTGGTGAGCATGGTTTCAAGGCGAAGACAGTCGCGCGGAGGGTCTTTTTAGTAGGCGTTTAACCTGATCGGCATCCAGTTGTTCAGGTGTTACATCATATGGCGAAACAAACTATGGGTTACCGTCCTCCCCGCCGTCATGTTCTTAGCAGGAATAGGTGCGTCCAACGGCTATCGCAGGTGTTCCTCAACATAATCTAAATTCAATTCCAGCACTCCGCATCGTCAATTTCACAGACCAAGTGGACAAGAACTACAATCTAATCACAGGCCTCACGACACTCGTTCCAGTTATATTCAACATCATAACCACATTGCTTATCGTGGGGCGTCTCGCGAAATGGATGAGGGATATCCAAAAAGTCCTCCGCAGCAAAAAATTCCCCGTATACAGAGGTGCATTAGCTATCCTCATAGAGTCTGCGCTGCCACTCGCTGTTTTTGGACTGTGTTCAGGTGTAACCAGCATTGTGAAGTACCGCACTGAACACCAATATGCTACTCCCGTGTTTGGGGGTCCTGGGCAAGAAACCCTGGAGGAAAAGGCCGCCCTGGTCGACCTTGGTGCGATGCAGTACGCTGTGGATATGACGTTCCAGATGTTGTACAACGCCGCCGCTGTACGTGCCGTTCGCTTGTAATGTTTAAAGGCATAACTAACCATGCGCATTTCACCGTCCAAGGTGTTATCACCGCAGCTGCTCATATTCAGAGTGACAACTGGGAGATCGTTTACGCACTCGAGCCAAGTCACAGCATCAACCTTTTCTGGACCTATAATATTTTCAGACGACGCCAATGTTAAAAGACAGCCTAAAAAGGCTTCCTCCGTGCCTTATGGTGGCCGGTATGAAAGAGTGGAAGGGGATGACGTTCATTCCAGGGATTATGACGAGTCTAATATGACTACAACGGAGACTGAGGAGAAGATGACTTCGAAATAGAGTAAACTCCAAATTCAATATAATGTATACTACATGAGCATGCTCACATGCCTTAACGGACAAGGGTGGCATGCGGTGAGGGGATAAGCCATCTAAAGGGAATCAAAAGCGGGCATCAACTTGGCTTGCAGATACCAAGGCCGTTTAGCCCACTTTGTCCCTGTTTGAAGTCCCAAAGGAGGTCTGCACGCCCTTTGGGGCGGGCTTAGTTAGAGAGTTGGTTGGTTAGGGCTTAGGGTCGGCAAGAATATTTACTCATGCATTTATTACTTTCTCAACCAGGCTGAGAATTTGGATATTTTACGAGATTTTTGAGGAACCTGAATTGAAGACTGCCTGCGAAATTGGCTGCGTTGGTAAATTAATCTTACTTTGGAAGGGTAGGGTTTGCCAACTTCTTCAGTGGTTTTAGAGTTGACAAGACAGCAGCGTACCTTTCGTGATCGTCGATAGGGAGGACCCCGGAGGAGTCGAAAGGTCAGAAAATATAGTCGGCTAGCAAGAATCCTACGGGTCATCTGTCTTACGCTCGATCCGTTCCGCCCGTCCTATATACATACATCGTGATCTGCGTTGTTGTCTGCTTGGTTCCATCGGAAGCAGGACTCACATACATGCCCCGTCCGATCGGAGTCTTGATGTAGAAGTTACGGTATATGTTTGAGAGATCGTAACACTGTCAAGAGCTTCAAGACAAATCTTGCAGCATCGATTGTGGCACCCCACTGCCTCCCAGAATTTGTCCACCCAACGGTAATTCCGCCTGAGGAGTAACAAAGGCTGGCGTAGTACAACGAGGCTATAAACATGTACCTATTATCTCACAGCAGGCCACGGGCCACTCAACTTCTCTCCGCTCGTGACTCAACAGAGGACTGTTTGGTAGTTAGTGTCTACCCACAGAGAACGCACCAGTCCACACGCTAACTGATTTGGTGGGTACGTATATGGTCCTTCCGGTATCGTATATGGGCTGTGTGTCGATGCTCAGAACTCCATCTAAATCTTGTGTGTGTGTGTGTGTGTTCTTGATTGATGTGGTCGTGGTCGATCCATCTCTGCGAAATTGTTGATTGTTTCAACAAGGGCCTCTAGGAGGAATCCACGGACGGGCAGAGCTATATTCTTGAATGGCATGTTAGATATCAATATCAAGAACAGAAATTGGGAAGACGGAAGGCAGCAAAGAGTCCAAAATATGTCCGGAGTGTCTCGTGGGTCGCATCGCGCGTTTTGATGCTGCATCGCATTTGAGACAACGCGATTGCTTGGCTCAGTCACCAGTGTTTGTGGGCAATTCAGACCCCGGGCGCCCTAACCAGCGTCGCCGGCCGATATATAAGTGTTTCGGATAGCACGCCCCCCCTGTTTACTACATATCCATATCTTGACACGCTGGTAACTGGTCTCACCTAACGCTCCACCTAACCTTCTCTTATCTCTCTCCAACCATGAAATTGAAGTTTCTTGCTGCATTTGGAGGGCTCCTGGCTATTCTTCCGGTGGCCCTAGGATACGAGTTTGATGATTTTGATGCGTAAGTCAAGAAAAGTGTTTCTGGAATCTGAAGCGTGAGGTTGATCCATACCAAATAGGCGAGAACTCGGTGAATACGAAAATTTGGAATATTCTGCTAGGCATTTCGACTTCGATGATGGTGTGTACGAGCGGGGCTGGGAGGATGACTTTGAAGCGTACGTGACAGATATAGCTCTCTAACCCGAAGACTAGAGGCTCAAAGATGGCATGGTTCATGTAGCCGGTTATTTGATGATGACGAGTCGGAGCTATTGTCCAGGGAATTCGACGACTTTGAAGAACTGCTCGCCCGCATAGATCTATCTGCTCTCGAAGGTCTCGGCGGTGGACTGGGTGGACTCGGAGGAGCTGGCCTTGGACTAGGTGGCGAAGCAGAAATCCAACAGGCAGTTCATGCTGGAATTCAGGAGGGCATCAGTGAAGGCATCAACGAAGCTGTTGGCGAAGCCGTAGGTAAAGCAGTCGGAGAGGCTGTGGCTAAGAAGATCGCTGCCAAATCAGCTGCAGCCGCTGCGAAAGCCTCTGAGGGAGCGCCAACTGAGGAACCTGCTTCGGCCTAATACCCCTTCATTACCCTAACATTAACCTTTATTCCGTATTTAACTTTATCAGGGAATCTCGACACCTGTGGACGATCTTTTGGGTATCTACAATGTATACACTCGGCGTACATATCCATCTTGCATTTTGTGATGCCCATCAGCTTTCAAATTTCAAGTGTTTATGGTGCCAGTGGGTTCTTCATGCGCGACATCAAAATAACCTGTAGATTCTACACGAGAGACGCTCAGTGAAACGTGTCTCTGGACTCCAACCGCAGTCACTGAGCGCTCGCGAGTATACTTCCCTTGCAAAGCATCAGATCGTCTTGTGCCAACGATGTTGGTTCCGATCTTCTGGTGGAATCAGGATCCAGGAGGTGATCGATGTCGTTCTTCATCTTTGCGCAGTCGCCCTCGTACATCATCGTCTGGGGATGCACAAGGGCTTGATCTTCAGGTATAATCCTCTATGATCGCAGCAGAGCTATGGGTAACAGATCTGGAACTTGGCCAGCTATGGCGCGGGGGTTATTGCAGTGGTGGTACTGCGAAGAGTACGGCAAACGCCACTTGACTCTTGAGAGAAATGCTTGGCCGCAAAATATCTGGCGGGATTTTGAGAAATAGATCGCCCTAAGGCCCGAAGAATAGGCCAGAGGCCCGTATCTGCTATATACCTTGTCACATTTACAAGCCGTGTCTACGTGTGGCTCCACCGCAAGTCTCAACTTCGAGCCATCGAGACTCACAACAGAACTTATACATTTTGTCTATGTACGTTTGCCAAGCGCCTGTGGTACGCTTATGCACGTTATACCAAGGGTAAATTCGGCATTCTGGGTGCTACTTTTGGTTATCTCAAACGTGAAGCCTCCGATGTCCCCGCCTGTGTACAATGTGTGTGGGCGCCAGTCTCATCATGTTCCTCTTTGTAGGTATCTGTTCCCGATTGTATAGTCACGGCATCTCATGCTTTGGGAATCTATCCCCAATCCCCCGTATGGGCGACCGTGAATGTTGGCCCTCCTGATAGTTTGGCAACCTTATAAATGGCTCGAGTTGTTGAGGGGAAAATCAGCAGGTCTCATACCTTTCTTTTTTACGCCCCTTCCTTCACCAAACCACTCCCACCCTCTCCCAAATTCGCATTTAAACAATGCACACTAAAGTCTACGCTGCTGTCGGAGGAATGCTGGCCATTCTTCCAATCGTCTCGGCTCTGGAAGCCATTCTCGATGTGTACGTTTTCTGCCATCGTCACACCAAGGGTCAATCGCTCAACTTTCAGCTTAGACGGGATCAAGGGGATGGGTTCGAACTTGCCTCAAGGGAGGTAGAGCTTGAAACAAGAGACATCCTCTTCGATGATGATGTGCTCTTCGGCCGCGACCTCACATTCGATGACACCTTGGAAGCGTGAGTTATTCGACTTGTTTTGACACTGCATATGCTTATCTCCCTCGTAGTCGGGCAACGGTCTATGAAGACCTCGGACTTTCTACTCGCGACATCGATCTTGTTGAAGAAGCTTTGTATGGACGCAACTCAGGAGAAGCCATGCAGGAGCCGATGAGACGTATGGAGACTGACGAGGAACTTCAAGCTCGTCTGTTCTTCTTAGCGCCTATCATCGCTGCTGCGGCGAAGGTTGCTGTCGCCGCCAAAGCTGCAGTCGCTGCCAAAATTGCAATCGCCGCCAAGGTTGCAGCGAAGGTTGGCGCTAAATTTGGTATAAAGGCTGCCGCAAAGTTTGGGGCGAAGGCTGGTGCTAAGCATGCAGTAAAGCACGCAGCGAAACATGGAATCAAAAAGGGAGCCAAGCACGTTGTGAAGAGGCAAGCGAGGAAGGGCATCGCCCGCCAAGGTCGTTCGTGGGCAAGAAACAAGGTACAACAGAAGTGGAACAACAGGAGAAGAAAGAGGAGCTTGGAGCCGTCTTACGACGCTCTCTTTGAGAGGAAATTCGAATACGACATTGAGAACTTGGATTAGTTAGTTATCGTTCATTCCCTCTCCCTACATTACCTACCTACCCGCGTGTGCCGCGTATAGAGTATTCGCTATCCATACCATATGTAATTTATCCACGTATGTATTCCTCTGACTCACCAACCCTAATACAGAGCATCTTGAGAATCACGCGTATTTGTCTTGTATTTGTCCACAATGCCTCTTGACTTTCAAGTTTCGCCCTGGCCGCGTCGGAACTGTCACTTGAGTGCTGGATGAAACTCGCGACCGCCGCGGCAGATAACGCATGCGGGCGCTATTTTCTCGGATGAATGGTATGGGTGATATCCGTTACGAACCTAGTCCCGACCTCATTTGTCTGGGACTTCGACCTAGGCCGAGTATTCAAGAGCCAGGTGTGAGAGAATCGACTGGTGTAGTGTGCTAGTCTGTATATACTACTGTATGGATCTTGTTGTAATCGGGTTTGATATTGTCATTTTCCTGTCACAGAGTTTGCCAAGCGGGTTGGCTTTCTACCGCTCGCTTTACTGAGTTATTACCTCCGGGCACTGATGGGTAGCTGGAAACTATTATGTCCCCAGCTGTCCCCTCATTGCTGGCTGTAGGAAATATTATTCAATGTTCGAGAGTTTAAAGATATTGTCGTTCTGGAATACCCATGTAAGCGCCCGCAAGGAAGGATGTGCACCTCTCGATCGCCGATCCCGCCGGCTTAGCCTATGTTTCACATCATGCGCTCAATAGTCCGGGGACATACCCCCTGTCGGCGGGGATGCTGTCACTATATTCCGAGAATACCATGAGGTCTGAGTATGCGTTGGAGTAGGGGTCCGAGTGGACACTCCAGACACGCAGTGGAGAGGGAATCGGGACTAGGTGAGGTTCTCCGAGGCTGGCAGTGGTTGCCTGCTGGCGCACAGCCACCCAGGTGTCCATTTATCTGCCCTGTAATCTAATCAATCCTAGCCAATCTATTTAGCCTGCCCTAAACTACACTCTTATTCAACCTCACTGCGCTATGAAGGTGCCGCAGTTTTCTCGAGGCTCAAAGGCCAAACCCAGTGTCTTCCCCGACTGAATTCGACGAGAATACCCCAACACTGAATTTGACCTCTGCAGAACCCGCTATGCCATGAGCAGCTCGGAAATCGAGCATGTTAATCGTTGTGAAGTCGATAATCATGTCCAAGAAGCAAAAGTGTATAATGTACATATGAAGGGTTGGGTATTCAGTTGCGTCGCTCACACAAGTCGTAGTCCTCACTTTCAGGTTCTCCCATGTTCTGTGCCAAACCACAGACACACACAAAGGACCAATCACGAGCTCATCATCTCCCTCTTTACTTCACTCGACCACTTGAAAAAGTTGCATCGATACCGAGGATCTACATCTTCCCGTGCTCGTGCCGACCTTCCCATATCATATCCCGTACCTACAGGCCTAATATCCAAGCAAATCATCAGAGTTTGACCACATAGATCCAAGAAGTACGAGACTCATGACTCACCTGGAACAAGTGAAAAACTTCTTCCCCTTGTTAGGCCCAGCCTTCTTGACCGTCTGTTCCTTCGCTGGTTCATCATGTACGATGCAGTGGGGCGGCTGCACAGGAGCCATCAAAGTACTCCATGTCTGCGTTGCACTCCCATTCGCGTTCGAATCCTTCCCTGGATTACTTGATTGCTCAGTCTCTTGCGAAAGCTTCAGAGCGAGCTTAAAGTCGGCGTCCTCGTCGGCAATAGGTGGTGGTGGTGACTCTATAATTGCCTTTGCAGTTTCGGCCTTTTGCTTGCCCTTGCCGTTCGCGCGTTTCGAGGAGTTCTTCTGGACTGTCGTGGAGGATGAAGCTGCGTTGCTGAAGAAATTGGCGATACTGGATTGACTACTACCGCTCTTGGTTCGTTTGGGGTTTTTGGCTTGGCTTGGAGGTTCCGGTACGAGCTTGCGTTTAGTCGTAGTCTGGGTTGACAAGGAATTCGCGATGAAAGGAGTGATGGGGGGTGTTGAAGATATTCTTTCGTTGGTTGGGTAGATTGAAGAGGAAGCATCAGTAGAAGAAGAGGTCGACGCTGACAATATTTCTACAGGGTGCATCGTGGCGGCTGGAGGTGTACCATCTGATGGCGAAGGTGACGGAGCGGCACTGGATTTCTTCGCATCACCCTTGTTAAAGAACTGCTGCAACGATGTCTGCTTGCCCGAGAACTCGTCCCAAAACTTGGCTGCCATCTTCGGTGGTTGTGCGTCTGCCACGCCTTGTGTGCCGACAACGTCTTTGAGGTAGGTTGTGATCCCGTTGGTGACGATGTGGTCGTGAAAGTCGACGAATACAGGACAGTGATCGCTGCCCTTGACCTGAGGTTGGATGTCCGCTGCTTTGATCCATGGGACCAATCCCGGGGTGACGAGGATGTAGTCTATGCGCGTGCCATAGTTGGTTTCGCGTGCAGAGATCTTGGTGTTCCAGCCTACAGAAGCCCGTCAATTCAGAAGCACCAGCATGTTGAGGAGTAACGTACATGTGTACATTCCATTCCTGTTCGGCCAGAACTGACGCACGACATCGACCATAGCTCCACCATCGGGCGACACCCAATCGCGTATCCACCTCCGACACTCCCTCTCCCCATAGAACGCCGTGTCTGCATCTAGTCCCTCCGCCAGGCCCCTCTTAATGATGATTGGCCCTTCGCAGTGGTCGATGACGGCCGCACACGCGTTGAGGTCACCCACAACAATGACCTCCCGTTTCTCCTTCTGAACTAGCCCCCTCACACGAGCCTCCAACACCTTCTGATACTGCTCTTTGAAGCGTTCGCGATCCTCTGTGCCTGTGCCGTCGTTGGGACAGTAGGTGTTGATCAGGACGAACAGGCCGAGATCGACCACGACTGCACGGCCCTCGCTGTCCAGGTACTTGTAATCAATTTGGTCGTCTTCGTCCTCCCGGCCAACAACGTCTTCTTCAAGAATACATTGGGGATAATGCGAGCCCGAGGAGACGCGACTGTTCCCTTCGACATTGGTCTTTGGGGGTGGCAGAACCCCAGTGAGTCCTTCCTCCGCTTTGACTGGCACCAGCTTTGCTCTCCGCGTATAGGTAGCTACGCCAGAGTATCCTGTTTTCTTGATTGGAAAAGAGAAAAACGAGTCGAAGGAAGGAGGGACGGCTACCTCTTGGGTTAGTAGCTTTCTGCTGGTCTTCATTTCTGTAGGCGAGTCAGCCGGCCCTTGTGGTGATTCTATGCGTTATACACAGATAACGCACCTTGAAAGCAGATAATGTCGGCCTCCAAATGGTCAAGAATGTCATCAAATGACTTTAGAGTATTCCATCTGCGGTTGGGTTTCATTCAGATTCTCGCTCCATTGGATGTGAAGAATTGGGCTTTACGGGTGATACTGGGGGAGTGTTCTGACTCCGTTCTGAATACCGTGTTAGTATGCGACTGGTATTGTAGTAAGGTGAACTCACAATGTTCCACGTAAGTAGTCTCATAACGCGCTGCTGTAAGGAACGCTGAGGCCAGGGACTCGGACTGATCGACGTTGCACCCTGTGAGGCAGTGCATGAGTGCGTGTCATATTTTCCTGGGGCTTCATCATTGCATCCGCCGATCTCGGCCAAAATGCGCCACGTTCGCTGCGGGCACTGAATCCGACTGTCCGAGTCCCTCAATGAACACCACCAACGAGTGCTAGTGACGACGAAGCCCTACAACCTTTGTTTGCTACTAACCAAGCTGTCTTTCTCAATGCTCTTGACTTTGACTCGAAGCGCATAATAGGGTGTGTCTCACATCCAAGGGCCTAGCCGTGATGTTCTTATTCGATCGCAGAAGGGCCCTCCGACGATTTCGAATATCATGGAAGAGGAATTTGAGAGGAATAACATTCCTGGCTGACAGCTGCTAGATGAAACATGCGAATGAAGACCGACGAACCAAACACGACTGGGACTTGACAAGCACGGCTAGACCTGGCTACATTCATTAGTTGTAAGGTAATGTAAGGTGTAGTACCTACCTTCTCATAGCGATCTGAAGGAATCTGAATCCTAATAATGTGCAGGAAGAGTCGATGCACATATTTATAGCTCGACTCGCTGTGTTCTGTGCCCCCTTCGTGTAAACTCCCGGAATGATAAAGTATAAGGTGTGCTGTACGGGGTCTCACATTCGACCTAGCAATCTGTGTTGTTTCCAAAATAAAGATGGGAATGATTACCGCGCTAAAATGCTGAAAATGTCAAACTCAAGACTCGTTTATCAGCCATGTACAAAACAAAGGCTTGACAGCTGGAATCTCACCTATCTCTTTTTTCTACTTTCCAACCCACTGTTTCAAAGGTCCTCTGGTTAACCATGCGTCTTTCTTACCTCTTCCCCGCCTTTATCGTCGCTGCATATGGTGATCTTCCGGTCAATTTCACAGCGAAATTTGATCTAATTTTATCTCTTGGTAGCCAATGCAGCCATCCTCCAAACCCCAAGAATCTACGCACGTCAAAACATCGACGATATCACCCTCAATATACCATCAAAGTGCAATGACCAGTGTTCACGAGCTACTGCACGCTCACGGGTACGCGTTATCTCAGATCGTACAAAGTATCGTCGCTAACATACCTCCCTGTTGGACTATACAGACCTGCAGGAATGAAAGCTTCTCGACGGAGCTAAAAGCAAGGTGTATCTGCAGGCGTTCCACCGTAACTGCTCTCGAAGCGTGTTTCCCCTGCTTGTTCAAGGCTGCAAACTCGGCAATCACTGATAGCGAAGTTCTAAAGCAAGGGCAGACTGTGATCAATGGTATGTACTATTGTAATCTTCAATCGACATTCGTAACGACCGCTCCAGCCGTACGGACAGCCTGCAATGAGGCTGACGAGAGTCTCGACTCTGAGAACGAAGATGACGACGATTTTGGCGACGATGACACCCACACAGCTGACGATGGTCACGACCATTCAGAGGACAATGACGCCGGGAATGGAACTTCACAGGGAGGAAGCAGTGGTTCTGGACGTGTCTTCTTGAACTTGGGGTCTGTAGCTGCAGTCGTCGCTGCTGGCGCTATCTTCCTCCTCTAGACTATGCCTCCTGTGAAGACGGACGAATTCTATGTGTATCGCTTTTTCGAATATTATGACGGACTTTGGTGTATAGTAGACATGGACGCTTTCTCTTACGAGCCTTTTCAAAAATACAGGGCTGTACTGTTGTACTTGTATCATATAAATGGGCCAAATAACATTGTATTAAATCCATTCCTCACTTCTTTACTATACAGCCTGCGGTTGCTCGCAACCTTCGTTCCCTCCCTATCTGTCACACGACCAATCCGCGGACAGTCACTACAAACGCCCATACCGTAATAGGAGGACCCCACATCGCAGCTGTTTCGTCAACTCTGTAGAGGGATTCCCTCAGGTTCCTGGATGCTACTGCGTTCGATGGGGAAGACAGTGCCAAGGCAAAATACCAAGTCTAATCTTATCTGTCAGTTCTGTGAGTCATCATCTTATCTACATACCGATCACTGTGCTGGCAAGGCTTTGGAATGGAATCTTCAATCTACCAGAGGACTTTCGTTCCTGCACATCGTGGTCTGTGGAGCCCCAGGGGGCCCAAATTCAACTATACTATCACTATCATCACCGTTTCAATATTTCCGGAAACATAACATGTCGAGCTCGCCTAGCGTCCCTTCTACCTCCCCTGACTCTCGCCTCATTCCTTTCACCACCACGAACCTACCCTTCACAGACTCATTCCTTCCATTCAAGGCGATCGTCCTCGACAGTGGATCATCCAATCTCCATAAAGCCGTCCATGATCTGGCAGCCAAACGGGAGGAAGGAGATAACAATCACTCTTTTCTCACATGCGTTCCTTCCTTTGTCCTTCCTCGTTCCGCCACGTTCCCCCTGAGATCGTGTCTAAAATCCTCGAGTTCGCCGTCTACGATGACTCATGGACTGCCTCCGAGGATAAGAGGAAGGATTTCTCAAGGTTCCGTTCGGTATCCAGGATATGGCGTCAGGCGGCGTTTAGAACTCCATCACTCTGGCGTGGGCATTCGGTGAACCTGACACCATTGGTCAAAGGCTCCTGCCCAGGTTTTGCAGCCAACATCGACCGCCTTATTGTATAATGGCTCAAACGCGGTGGTGATAGATCCATCAGACTCACTCTGCGGGGAACCGGGGATCCAACAACTTCCAAAGTCATCGCGTGCATGCTCGTCGAGTCGGGATGCGTTTGGAAGCAACTCATTATTTTCGACGAAGGGGTCGGCTTGCAGCTACAATCCTACACCCCGGACTGGAGCTTGCCTACTGTCAAGGAGCTTACTTGCGCTAAAGCGCAGTTCGAAACGGAAATCAAGTTCCCAAATCTACAAAGTTTTGGGAGTTTTCCCGACATAACCCCAGGCTTTTCCCGCTACAACGTTCCCCCTGTTCTTCGGTTCCAGCATCAAAATATCCGGTCTTTGCACTTGTTCCTATTCAAGCGAACTTACCGCCTGGACATACACATACTCCCTCTCATGCCGGCGTTGGAAGAGCTGGTGTTGCAACATATCGGCGGCACACCGCTTTCTCCAACTGATGGCAGGGTCCGTGACAACCCTATCACTCACGATCGTCTTGAAAAGGTGGTCCTTGTCTCCTCTTTTCATACCAGCGTTCTGGTGGGACTACGACTTCCGTCTTTAGCACTGTTTCGAATGGTAGGGATGCCACAACCCGACCACGCCACGATTTCGCAGCTTTTAAAAACATCGCTTCAACCAAATATAACTGTTTCGTTGGAGGACTGTCCTTGGGAAATTGGGTTAATGGAATATCTGGTGGAAGTGGATACTGCTGAGGTCAAAACGCAGCTTAGGGCTCACCTTCTCAATCTTGACCGTATAGGCCACCATTGGCAACACCACGCATTCAAAGGCTATGATATATTCCCAGCTGCCATCAAGACAATCGTTTGCAGAGACGCTGCCCCCACTTCCTCGTATACTCCCTGGCTGGAACACCTCGTCCAGTGGTATACCCAAGAGGGCGGACGAGAGATTGACATATATCACCCAACAACTCCACCCTCGACTCACAACGACAATCTGAAAACTCAGCTCAGAGAAATCGGGATTCATTTCCATGATTGTTCGCCTTCAAAAATTGCACATATGCTCGAGTACGACTTGATAGGACATCATCGCATCCGAACTCCACAAGATAGCACAATGTCAGTCCTGTGGTAGCTATTGTCAGTCCGAGGACAGAACTCGAGCAGGGACACAGATCGATACTTCTTAATATTACTTGGCCTGTGACGCCGTGGCAGTGCAACACTCTGGACAGACGCAAAAGGCCCGTTGGAACTTCGCACACCAGTCAACTAGTCACGACTCTTCATATTCTTCCTATCATCTGCTTTGACATATTCGAACCAAGTGCTATTTTGTGTCCACAATCTTGTTCTCCTTTTAATCTCAAATACTCTATACCCCACCATGTCCAGAGCATCAGATATCATTCCTTCGACAATCTTCGACCGCAACCTCATCCCATATATCACAACGAACGAGCCCATCCCCTCAGCTCTCATTCCAGCGAAGGACGCCGTTGTCGAATATCTCTCGTCCACTCACTCTCAAATCGAGCGAAAGATATCCGATCTTCAGAAAACTGTTCAAGATCTCATGATCAGGCGAGAACTTGTGGAGAAGGAGCGCACAACATTCGCGTCGCTTTCTGCACCCATCCGCCACGTTCCATCAGAACTCATCGCCAAAATTCTCACGTTCTCACTCTACAACAGTTGCGACTTGATGGACTTTGACGAAAGGATTCGGTTTGCAGGGCTGCGATCAGTCTCTCGTTTGTGGAGAACGACAGCGTTCGGTACTCCCAGCCTTTGGAGAGGCCTCTCAGTCAATTTGGCCGGCTATTTCAACGCAATTCCCGATGGCTACGACCACCCACTTGATCGCCTTATTGTTCGGTGGTTCAAACGGGCGGGAGACCAAGCCCCGGTACGTTTACTGGTCCACGGACAGGCCAGCCAAATCACTGCACAGATGGTGGCCCTCTTCGTAGTCGAATCCAAGTGCGCATGGCGACAACTCGTGTTGCTCAGCTCGGAAGTTTGCGCCTCCCTGGGCTCTCTCCGCAACTCCAATTGGGCACTTCCAACTTTGATGGAGTTCACGTACATCAACGGCACGCTCCTAGTTGACGAAGCCAAATTCCCGCAGGTGCAGAGTCTATGCGTCGTCGGAAACCGCAATCACTTGGAGATCTCCATTACACCTCCTTTGCAGGTATCCAACGCTCTGCGCACCCTCCATCTGGCAAACATTGTAGGAGAAGGTTTCGCAATGACGCTCTCTTCGATGCCGAAATTGGAGGAACTCATCTTGAGTGGGGTTCGCCAGCAAGTTACCACTCCCGGCATCGTCAATATCTGGCAGCCCGCAAGCAATCTGCCACCCGCGAAAGAAATTACTCACACTCATATCAAGACGCTTGTCCTCATCGGGCAAGATGTAACAGTTATCGACGGACTAAAACTCCCATCTCTCATCCTCCTTCGCGTTATTGGCCACCTAACCGCAAGGTTTGACTACCAAACAGCCAGTGTCTGGTCAAGGCTGTCGCACATGCCATTCCAAACCCTGTCGCTGGAGAATTGTGAGACGAGGGATATTCCAGAGCTCCTGGCCGGGGACCTATCCACGACAGTCACCAGACTCCATGTCCATAACTTGGAATTCATTGGGAAGAACCAGTGGCAATTCAATAATACACGGCCCATATTTCCGGCCTCCGTTCGAAAGATTGTGTCCCAGCAACCAGTGATGGAGTGGGCGTACGGAGATTGGATAAGGTGTATGCTGAACTATTACGGAAGCAGACAAGAACGACAAGAACTCGACATTTATCACCTTCCACCTCCTTTGAATATTCAGACGGCAGTGGAGGAACCACAGTTCCACTTACGGAGCATCGGAATCAGAATGCATTACAGTTCGCCAGAGTCCATTCAAGAAATGCTCAAGTATGATATTTTGGGACACCAATACCACATCGATCGTAAAAGTACTTAGTTGAAATGTGCAGACCGATACTTGAATACCCGAATAGAAAGTGTTACGACTCCTGTAGGCTGGGCAGTTAAGCAGCGAGCCCGCTGGGTAAAGCGGCCTTGGCCTCAGCCTGGGCGGCGGCATGAGAACGGAAAAGCCAGCTAGCGGAGGGAATGTATCTATTTGGGGCCGTCAGACCTCAAGATATAGACATCTTTGTATATTCGGGGGGAACTCACTTGTCGAGGAGGGGAATTACTTCTGAGAAAATGGGTTTCCTCCAGTCCCTCGCCAACTCGCCAACTATAGCGAACATCGACAGGACCTGGATGCCAGCGGCACGCATACGGTCGTTGGCAGCGTCCGCGATGCGCTTGTTGAAGGCTCCAGAGGCGTCGTCATTTGCGAAGACTTCATACCCTTCTTCGGCGAGCGAGAGCGCAAGGAATGCAGTACAGACCTAAAATGAGGCGTCAACATGATCCCGACGCAGTGTGGGGTTGAAATACTGACATCGGTTACTATACCAGCGATGATGAACTGGGTCTTTCCGGTAGCACGAATGGCCGCGCGAAATTCGGGGCTGTCCCAGGCGTTGATCTCGCCACTGCGGCTCACAACGGTCACCTCTGGGTGGAGATCCAAAATCTCCTGAGGCACTGGACCGTTTGGACCTGCAAGTTGGCTGTTAGCAAGGGACAGCTCCAGTCGGCTAAATGAGCTGAAAGCCTACCAGTCTCGGTGCTGGTGGTTATGACAGTAGGCAAGCCGAACGCCTTTCCTAAAGCGGCGTGGGCGAACACGTTGTTGCGGAACTCCTCAGGAGAGTAATCGCGAACGAGTTGGAGTAACCCGATCTGGTGGTCAACGATGAGCAGCGCAGCTTTGTCGATGTCCAAGCGGACGTATTTGGGGCCACGAGGAGTCATTGTGTTGTATAAGAGGTATAAGAGTGCAGTAGTGAGAGAGAGAGAATACAAGAGTCACTGTGGATCTGGGTTCTCAAACAACCAAACGTCCCCCTTTTTATACCCAGGCCATTTCCTGCAGTACAAGTGAATGTTGGGATACAAATCCGGCTGGAAGGATAGAAGGTTTGATTGATAAGCGCCATCATGACTGGACACCATCCGGGGCTTCACAATCAGCGCCTTACGCGAAATAAATTAATGTCCCTATGATTGCTTGGTAATCCTTGATTATCTTCTCTGTCAGGCGGACCGATCACTGAGATAGTTACGTGCAGACTGCGCTCAGTGGGGGTAAATATTATGTTCTTCATATGCCCTTTGCCCAACGATTGTCCTTCGTGAGATCGGTTGAACACAGGTATGAGCCATAGTTCATACGAATCATACCTTATCTACCATGGTATCTATTGAAAGGTGGTTGAACCACTAGCCTTGGAGACTTGGAACGCCCACACACACAATCTTCGTTATAACTCAGAGAATACTCATATGTTGGCGCAGGAAATCCTTTGAAGTCTAACACACAACCGAGTAATTACTTACTCACGATCACTGTCGGTATCGCCGAAAACATCTAGTACAGGTTGATTTAAATAGCATTATACTTTCAAATCCCAGCGTGAACTCAGAAATACCTAGAGCCATACATTATATCAGAGCAGCAGCGATAGCGGCGAGTCGTTGGGGCTAGCAGTTGTCTATTGGGACATAGGGCGAGTTCGCGAGGAAGTGCTGTGTTGCCTACAACGTCCTCGCCGTAATCATTCTGAATGCCTCCATACAGGAGTGCAGAATACCCGGGTAAAGTGTCACGTTCGGTTGCAGACACAGACGCAGGCATTAAAGAGTCATGATTGAAATGACGCTCAGCAAGGTGAAGTCGGATAACGAATTTACAGTTGGTGGAATTCCCGCGGATAAAAGTGTGCAAGCCTATCCAACACCAGCATTAAATATGTTGTCGGTGACTCTGTAGGTCGATTTACGCCCGGAACCGCCGTCGAAGATGACCAGCGGCCGATCTGTAGGTCAATAGGCGCCCGGTATCGCCGTTTCTGGGTTAACGTGTAGGCCAATACACGGCGCCGGGAATAGCCGCCATGGCACCCATAGGCTGCCTAAAGGACTGATGCCGCCGCATGTCCCTCATTTTAACAATAAGGTTGTAGCTACGCTGTCGCGTCGTTGCCCGGAATTCGACATTTTAATATGATTACTATCGTTTCCTGGCCACTCTATTTCACCAGCTGCTTTGTAAACAGGTTGTCGATGGCAATTTTTTCTGCTTGTCAGGTGCAAATTTTACCTTTGCTTTGGCACCAATCCCTAATGATCGCGCAATGGTCGACATGGTCTTGTGGCTCATGTACTCATCCAATGATGTATGCAGTCGGGCAATACCATCACCAATCTCAAAATCGACATCGAGTATTGCCAACGGCAGACCCTAGAAGGCTTATTGTTACAACCTACGATCGCGCAGATATCATAAACACGTAAACTTGCCTTTGGACGCAGGTGGGACCACCACCATCTGCAGCAAGATGACTACGGAGATACAAGCAACCGTTTTATTTCATCGAAACAATGTCTTGAACTAAAATGTTCCAAAATTAAACCACTAAGGTCGGCAGAGGAGTCAGATAAACGGAATGGGTTACGCGCGCCTAATAAACAGTTCGGAGGTTGCAACCGACAACGACAGGCTGAGGTGAAGGCGATGGCAACATCGTTCTAGGAACAGCGTTATCAGACGAACCGCAACCAGACGCCGAATATGGGATTGGTAACGGGGAAGCTGAGCAACTTGTGAGCAACGGGAACATAATGCAGATTCAAAACAGCGACAGACCCGATGCTCCCATGGAGTTTCATAATCGTTGTTATTTTGAACAGAACGACAGGGCACAATCGACGGCGTCGGGGATGAAATTGAAACAAAGGACAGACGCACAGGCAAAGCCAACAGTAGGAGGCGCGCCTGCCTCACGAAGGCGAAACGCCGCACGTGTACCAAGCACGACATAACACCAGTGCGGGCACTCCCCACTGACGAAATCCTCAACTATTGGGTCTACTTTTCCCAAAAATTTCCTCGGAAAACTCCGAAGGACATGGCTAAATTGATTGGTAAAATGAGGAACATGCGGCGGCCTCAGTTCTTTAAGAAGCCTATGGGTGTCATGGCGGCTATTCCCGGCGCATATTGGCCTACAAGTTAACCCAGCAACGGCGATGCCGGGCGCCTATTGACCTACAGATCGACCGCTAGTCATCTTCTACGGCGGTTCCGGGCGCAAATTGACCTACAGATCCACCCACAACATATTTAATGCTGGTGCTTGGACGGGCTTGGACATTGTTCTCCGCGGGATTTCCACCAACAGCAAATCCTTTACCCGAATTCACCTTGCTGAGCGTCATTTCAATCATGAATCTTCAATGTCTGAGTCTGCCTGCACCCGAGCATGACACTTTACCCGGGTATTTTGCACTCCTGTAGCCTGGAGGCATTCAGAGCGATTACGGCGAGGACGCTGTGGGCAACACGACCGTCAAGACGGTTTCCCCGCGAACTCTCCCCATATCCCAGTAGACAACTGCTAGCCCCAACGACTCGCCGCTACCTCTGCTGCTCTGATATAGTGTATGGCTCCCGGTACTGCTGAGTTCACACTGGGACTTTAAAGTATACTGTTATTTACATCGACTGTATCTAAATGTTTTTGGCGATAATCAGATATACGACACTGATCGTGAGTACTTACTCGGTTCTGTGTTGCTTCATAGGATTTCCTGCGCCGACAGATGAGTATTCTCCGAGTCATAACGGATATCGTGTGTACGCAGTCTGCACGTAACCATCTCAGTGATTGGTTGGCCTGACAGAGAAGATTACCAAGCAATCATAGTGACATTAAATGGAGCTTTTATTTCGCGTAAGGCGCTGTTTGTGAAGCCCCGGATGGTGTCCAGTCATGATGGCGCTTATCAATCAAACCTTCTATCCTTCCAGCCGGATTTGTACCCCAACATTCACTTGTACTGCAGGAAATGGCCTGGGTATAAAGAGGGACGTTTGGTTGTTTGAGAACCCAGATCCCCAGTGACTCTCCTATTCTCTCTCTTACTACTGCACTCTTATACAACACAATGACTCCTCGTGGCCCCAAATACGTCCGCTTGGACATCGACAAAGCTGCGCTGCTCATCGTTGACCACCAAATTGGGTTACTCCAACTCGTTCGCGACTACTCTCCTGAGGAGTTCCGCAACAACGTGTTCGCCCACGCTACTTTAGGAAATGCGTTCGGCTTGCCTACTGTCATAACCACCAGCACCGAGACTGGTAGGCTTTCAGCTCATTCAGCCGACTGGAGTTGTCTCCTGCTAATAGTCAACTTTCAGGTCCAAACGGTCCAGTGCCTCAGGAGATTTTGGATCTCCACCCAGAGGTGACCGTTGTGAGCCGCAGTGGCGAGATCAACGCCTGGGACAGCCCCGAATTTCGCGCGGCCATTCGTGCTACCGGAAAGACCCAGTTCATCATCGCTGGTATAGTAACCGATGTCAGTATTTCAACCCCACACTGCGTCGGGATCATGCTGACGCCTCATTTTAGGTCTGCACTGCATTCCTTGCGCTCTCGCTCGCCGAAGAAGGGTATGAAGTCTTCGCAAATGACGACGCCTCTGGAGCCTTCAACAAGCGCGCGGCGGACGCCGCCAACGACCGTATGCGTGCCGCTGGCATACAGATCCTGTCGATGTTTGCTATCGCCGGCGAGCTGGCGAGGGACTGGAGGAGCCCTATTTTCGCAGAAGTAATTCCCATTGTCGACAAGTGAGTTCCCCTCGGATATACAAGGATGTTTATGCCTTGAGGTCTGACTGCGCCAAATAGATACATCCCCTCCGGTAGCTGGCTTTTCCGTTCTCATGCCGCCGCCCAGGCTGGAGCCAAGGCCGCTTTACCCAGTGGGCTCGCTGCTTAACTGCCCAGCCTACGGGAGTCATAACACTTTCTATTTGGGTAATCACATATCGGTCTGCACATTTCAACTAAGTACTTTTACGATCGATGTGGTATTGGTGTCCCAAAATATCATACTTGAGCATTTCCTGAATGGACTCTGGCGAAGGGTAATGCATTCTGATCCCGATTCTCCGTAGGTGGAACTGTAGTTCTTCCACTGCCGTCTGGATATTCATCCGAAATGCTTCCCTTCACTAAACCGATTACCCCTTTGTGGCTGGGTGTCTCGTAGTTGCGGCCTCTGTATCGACCGATATTATCTGTCTGTTGCAAGTTCGGCGTTATCACTGATTATCATGCTTTCGAATGTTTGAAAGAAATTGTCACAATTACCGTGATATTATCACAATGTCAGCAGTGATTGGATTTGGCTGGATTTATCTATCTATACAGTATCTCAGTGTTATAGCACCAATTGTGAAAAACATATAAAATATGACAATCTGCGGCGATTATGACATTCTGCGGGGAATATGATAAACTGTGGCAAATATCATAATCTGCGCGGAATATGACAATGTCGGGGAATGTGACAATCTTAGGGAATATGATAATCTCCAGAGATTATCGATTATGACAATCCAGGGTGAATCTGTGAATGTGGTAAGCGCTCGTTTGTCATATTGCCGTGTTATGTTAATTTAGAAGGTCCTGAAATTGTCATATTTCAAGTATGGCTGGATTGGTGACGTGACTTGCCAGCGAAGCGATCTCTGACTGAGGTGAGTTGATAGTATATTTATAAAAGGGCCTAATGTATTCTACTGTTCCCATAACTCACTAAGACAATATACATACAAGCGTAAAAGATTTTCTCTCTAAGTCCTTTTAACTCCTGTTCTGCAGTAAGAGAAGGAGAGAAAAGGAAGAAGAAAGACAGGGAGTCTACGGTGCGCTCCAGGGTTAAATACTGGGGATTGTTTGTCACCATTTGTGCTTGTAAAACGATAACAGCAGAACTCCGCCATCATCGTACGTGTCTGTTTGGCCACAGATATGTTCGCGGGCATATATAAAGGGTGCTGTGGCATGAAGCTCTCATAATGTTCTTTCTTTCCCCCACCATCCTCTCTCCGTAGTAGGAGCGCGGGTAGTAGGGGGGGAAAGACTTGGGGCTTCGGCATTCACGGACAACTTTGCCGATTTGGCCAGAGTTGACTCGAGAGCCAGGATTTTGTCGGGATCCAGGAGCCTATGTGACGCGCTGCCACGTCACCTTTCTGGCTATAGACATATGCGTGTAAATTAGTTCTGTAATTTGACAGTTTAGGGGCTTTTATTGTCACATTGAGGTTATCACAATCGGGCGCTTATCAAATTAGCACGCCAATTTGATGCGCCCCCGAACAGCCCCGAACCGGCCCTCACAGACGGAATCTAAATCCACTACTACTATTACTATACCTTAAACAGATAGATATGTCCCATTCATTTCTAAAATTAGAAATTGTCAAATTGTGAAAATAATGTGAAAATATAATTATGATAAAGGTTTGGGCACGAGATGAAAAGGAAAAATGCCCCAGTAACTGCGGGCCAAGGGAGTCAGGCTGGGGCAACTTGAGAGTATAGCCTGCCAGGGGTTTCTGATGGCGCCTGAAAGGACGGAGATCCTGAGCAAATGTTTGGTGTGTATGTGTACGCGTGTGGAGGTTTCGAAGGACAGCAAATGCCAGGAGATGACCACTGCCCCCAAACCAACTCCATTACCTTGATACTCCCAGAGCTATCAGCGACTGTCCTTGCCGTTCAATTTGCGAACGCGTCGGGATGTCCATCCAATAACCGCCAGGAGAGGGAGGGATCTGTGCAATGCCTTGGAATATTTCACGGGGAGGTTTATTTTAGGCATGTTTATTAGAGCTTATTAGCGGCTGCGAGTTTCTGATGTATAGGGGGGAGAGGGAGAGGGCGTAGGATTAATCTTGATCTAACAAAAAGTTAGGACTGAGACAAGCAGAAGAGTTTGCAGAGGCGCGGGTCGGACGGCGAAGTTGATGGAGGTGATGGCCTGATGTCCGGCCCGCATAACTGCCTAAAGCCCCAGTGCCTGGCGTTGGCGAGTTGGCAGAGTCGGGCGGCGGGCCTGTTGATCTCAAACCAGTAGTATTAGCTCCCTCTCTTGTCATTGTCGCCATGTTAATCTTAGCCTGTCCGTTTCGTCTCTGACCTTATCTGTGCAGTGAGATACCCTGCCCAATTCATCACAAATCGGTTACATAAACTTTTATCACTTGAAGATGGGGGTAGTATTCGAGTGGATCCAAGCCCTCACAGGAGACTACAGAAGTCCAGCGACACTTATACCCTTGTCCAAGTATTGAAATTCACCGTTTCCACAAACCAAGCTCTTATGTTACCGAAACTTCGGATATGAAAGAAGTGGTTGTTGCATATGTTACCTCGCTCTCTCAGGTGGTGGCCAATATTAACATTGCTGGAACTTCTATCGGAGAGACATGGGAGACAGGGCATAAGCTGGAGCCGCGGGCTCACTGTCTGTGACACTGGTCCACCGAGGATTGCTCGGGCCCTCGGTTCCGCCTCGATCTTCGATTCTTCCACCGCGCTCCGGAGTACAAAGAGGAGGTCGAAGCTCGGAGCAAGTTCCCCGGGCCCCGCAGAGAGCAAGCCAAGGCAAACGTGAGTTATCCAAGAACTTAGCCACGTCCGATAATGATGAAGCCTGATAGACGTTAGACTTTAACATTTAACCTTTCGTTGTCGTTTTGTTAGTAATACGGTGTCTGCTGCACATCCGCCTCCTGAGTAATAATGTATGTGATCTATACATACATCTGGTAAACGGCTGGACATTTCCCGAGGGGTCACGGAATGTATTGCCTCTCGAGGATCAGACTCATCTTGCGACTCGGAGTCGGAGAGAGCAAATAGGTAAAGTGCCCTCACGGAGACGGACTCCGTTATTAGCGCTCCCCTGAACCTTTTTGAATTTCCCGTGAACCGTTTCTCACAGATCAGCTTCCGTGCGCATTTTTACTCCTTCCCCCATGTAAATAAGTAAAACGTGTAATCCGTTTTGTAAAGTAAACATTGCATATCGTACATGGTCGAACGAGAATCGAAATAGGAATGTGGTACGCGGTGCCGCGAAGCGGGTCGATGATCTCGCGACCCTGAGCAGCTTGGAGGGTATGAGCCAATCGACAAAACATATACACGAAATGGCGCATAAGCTACATGACTGTAGCCCTATCATGAACGGCTAGTAGTCATCAGAATTTGAAGAATCAAATGCCATGACGTATACCTGCACATCCAACATACCCCTCCCCTCCAACTTCCGCATGCGTTTACGAAGACCGGCCGCAAGCTCAGCCGACGAAGCACTTTTAGCCGAGCGCGATGCAACAAGACGCAGCCCAAGCCTATTCAACTGCGTATACCCGCTCAAACGTCCTGTCGCACTACATCCAATTCCCTCCTCGGACTCCTGCCGTTCCATGCACCCCTGAGAGCCCAGTACATCGTCCATATCCTCGACCCAGGCACAGGGTGCATCCTCCGTGAACGCTTCGATCGCAAAGCTCGCCTTTGCCGCGTCCAGCGTCAAGTACACCTTTCTCATCTCACTGTTCTCCGTCCTGCCTGTCTCGAAGAGCCGTACGACGCTGCGAAGCTGCGATGCAGTAGGCGCGCGAAATGGGAAGAGGCTGACATCGAGTTCGCGGAGTGCGGGCAGGAGACTGAGGTCCAGTATGGTGGGGATATCGAGGCCTGTTCGTGGTTCGCATACGGTGAGCATACGTCATGTCCGTGTAGTACCGCATGTGACGGTCGTTTAGAGAAGGCAGGTTGTAGTGCAGAGTGGAGTTGGTTAATGATCATACGAGCGCATGCATGTGGGGAGACGGGTGAATCTTATCAGATCATTCTTTCACAGGGGAGAAGTTTAAAGGTAACGTACAGTCATAATGCCAGTGGAACCTAGTGAGTGTATTCGCCGCAGTTTGCATGATTCGCCATGCGGAGAAGGTGCGCTGGTCGAAGCCGTGGATGCAGGAAAATGTACGGAGTCTCGTCAGGTCGAGGTAGGTGTTGTTAGCTTGTTTAGTGTCGACATTGCCCCGCGCGGTTGTAGAGGAGGGTAGGGTAGGGGTCTCGGGGAGGTTTATTAAACCTGTGCTAGACGTGATCGGGGTGCCGAGGATAAAGTCCCAGGTGGACTGTAATGAAGGATTGGATCCAGGCCGAACTTCAAGCGAATGTAGCTTGATTCTTTTCTGCCTGTTCTCTTCATTACCGTCGCCGATCTCAACTCCATTCCCCGGGCCTACCACACCGCAGCTATTACCCGTGCAGAACTTAACACAGTCCAACTTCAGATTACGCATACACCTGGTCCCCATCAAAAGGATCCTAGGCACGTTGTCGATCCACGCGAGCTGCACTGACTCGATGCGGTATGACCTCAGAAGCCGATTCAGTGCTGCCCCAAGTTCGGGCGACACCTTTTTGTAGTTGAGCCGGAAGTAGGGGTGGGCTGTGAATGCAATCGATTCAAGGAGGGGAAACGGGAGTGAGGCAGCTGTGAGGAGGGCGGGGTCATCTGTAAAGTTTGGGTATGCACTCGCTGGAGGAGGCGCTAACGTCCTTGTTAAGCGATTTTGGGCCTTAGATTTGTTGGGCGGTACAGGTAAGCTTGCTGTCGACGTTGGAGCGGGAGCAGGGGCGCTTCGCAGGCAGATCGAGAGACTGCGTGTGTATTGTGTTATTTTGGGGTCAAGTTGGACGAGCTGGAGGTACTGCGCGAGGCGAGATGAGGCGTGGAACCTTGCGGTGTGTTCTCCGAGGTTGAGTGAGCGGAAGATGAGAGGACGGGCGTGGAAGGCAAAGGTATGCGAAGTTATTGAGCAGCATGTGAGGGAGTGAAGGTCGTCGTGAAGGAAGGAGAGAATTTGGGAGATAATGTCGGATGGGAGTGAGGGGATGCGCATGGCGTGGTGAGACGACTGCATGGTGGTAAAGGGGGCGCGGAAATGAGACAGCTGTACAACTGGATTGGTGTAGATGAGATGGGTAGCGAGAATGGAAGATCACAGATGACGCACCAATATTTAAGCAATCTGACAATCTTGACGTGGCCGATGTGCTTGGTCAATCCGCTGACGATGAAGTTGAGACGATGAAAACCATTCAAAAGCCGGGGACTTTAAGTAAAAGTGTGAATGTGTATCGGCCCTGAAGGTATCGATATCGGTTTCGGGAACACGGGAAACGGGAAAGCGGAGTATGATGAAGACAAGAGAAAGAGAGAGTCAGGTGTAAGTGTCGCCGATGTCAATACCCCAGATCGAGTGTGGCTGAACCTTATAGGTAAGCGGAAGGGACATATATCGGGTTCGGATTTATATGCCTTTCTATCCCTTTCGCATCATTCGTCCATAGCAATCCGGATCTCCTGCCAGTGCACTACCCAATCAATCTCTGAAGCCATGGAAGACCACAGGCGATGGATGAGGTTATGGCGTGCATAGCCTGTAATCACACCCCGAGATCAATGGCGATTATCTTCAGAGGATTTGTGTACATGAGCAATTGGGATTGGTAGCGTCACACGAAGTTATCTGTTTGCGGGTTGAATGGTCAGATTGGGACGGTACAATTGTTTGAGAAAGGAAGGTCTCTCACAGGCACAGATCGATGCGGTAGCTTGTACGTTAGTATAAACCCTTTTGTACTGTACCAGTAATAGTCGACCCTGTGTGGCACTGTCCACGGGATAGCTTGGGATTGCATATGAGATAAAGCATACGTCTAAAAAACGAAAACGTGTTAGAACGGGGATGTCTGTGGATATCTTTGTACGGACGCACTAGCCAATTAGTGGTGAGCACCGGCGCCTCATCCGATGCCAACTTAAGGTTTGCAGTTGGTCCGTTGTGTGACCCTGTGTTCCCTATCGTGTGCATCAGTTGTGGAGATTGTATCGAATCGATTGTCGTGTTAACTACCCACCCTGGTCAGGCTCGAAGCTCAAGTACTAATCGAGGGTATGACTTACTCGGCGTCGTTGACTGCCTGCGATGAGTTGACCGACATGGAACAGGTCCTGTCTACTCGGATTTTGCGAGACGGGTTTTAGGCGTCCGAGTCGGCGGGCTACAGAGGATTTTATGAGCCTCTGTGTGCTTCAAATGCCGTACTTCGGGAAAGAGGCAACTGGGCCATCTGTGCGTCAGGAGATATCAAAGGGTGAATAGCACAGGGTGTGTGCATGACGGATTAATTTAATATTGAATCAGCCTCGGGTCAGAAAACGCCAATTTAACTTCGCACATTGTCTTCAGTAAAAAACGCGATTCCTCGACCAACTCGTGGATGACACCCAGTGTACGAGTTGCTTGGTTATCTTCAATCTTGGGCCGGTTATCCCTCGACGCTTGCTGGGGTGCTCCCGGATCCGGCATCGCAATTCCTAATGGCTAATAGTAAGCGTCCCACGCGGAACAGAAGTTATTACCTGATGCAAAATGGAATGGTGGTGGTATACGTTAGCTTGCATAGACCTGGCCCCACTCAAAGTCTGCCTTGAGGCCGACTCGCACACGAGCTGTGAAGGAACCAAGGAGGTTAGAAGTCAAGAAACAAAATCCGAGTCGGGAATGGGGGGAAAATGTGACTGGAATATTCGCGTGACATGATGCCCGTGATCGTTCACGTGGGCGTGACAGGCGCGGACTCGCGTGACACTGTCCTTAGCAAGTTGGTTGAGCTCAAGAGTCAACGTCCACATCGTCCGTCGTCACCATCGTGTGTGGTGCTGAACGGCGTTTGATACTGCATGGAGGCTACTGAAGCGATGTCGACTCTAGCAAGTATGGAATACACGTTCCATAAAGAGAATGGGGTGAACTGGACGGCCGCACAAGAAAAGTCTATCTCGACGGAATTCCCATTTGATTTAGAGCAAGAGGACGGGGAACAATACGTTTATCGGAATTATATTCAGTTTCTGTGGTTACCACAGGTGAGTAACGCTCTCCGCTCCTCACAAATCAACCAGAAGAGCTAATAGGCTGTAACCAGTCAATAATGCCTCTCTCATCCTTTCTACCCGCAATGCGGCGCGTCCAAGCGCCCTCCACGTCCAGCACTCACCCGCTCCACGCCCTCCTCGACGATCTACTTCTCACAGTCCCAGCGGTGACGCAGAAGTACCATAAAGAGCTCCCGCAGATCCTCGTCAATGGCGGTGGTGCCGGTGAGATGGAGGAAACGATGATGTGGTACGCCGTCACGCACGAGAAACGCACCTCGTCTGGAGGCACAGCGGTGCAAGACGACGAGGAAACCGGAGACCTGTGGATGGACATTACATGGAGAGAAGGGTGGCTGCAGAGGCTTGAACGACGTGAGTAGGTGTTATAATTTATTTCCTCTACCCCAGCCAAGTTTTGACACGAATCCCTCTCCGTCAGAGTCCAGCTGCAGATCCTGTTTTACTGCTTGAAGCTGTCGTTACCTGGTCCACGGCCTCCGGTGGTCAAGAAGAAGGCAAAGCGCAGACGTACTCGCACTGGGACCCCCACAGATGATGAAGACGAGCTTGAAGACCTCCTGGAGGCTTTTGGGGACAAGCTCCAGACGTGGCAATTGTTGGCCGAATTGGGCGATAAAGGCCGGAAAAACTCGAACGAAGAGGAAAGGGATTGGATGCAGACGTTCTGCGAGGATATCGTTGAAAAAGAGTACGTGTGACTTTCATTATGTTTTTCACTTTCCGTGCTGGTGTAGCCAAAGACCCTTGGAGTCTGTATCCTCAGAACTTCCTATCGAGGCTGCACCGCAGCCATTCCGCCTTGACATCGCCATCCTTCTTTCATTCACAACTTTCATTCACTCACGATAACACCCAACAAACACTAATCAAACTGTACCTCTGCAGGTTCCTAACATCCTTACCCGACGCCTGCGCAATGCTTCGCTCCAAGGTCTTCAAACACTCGCCGTTCTCTGATACAGATTCCGACGCAAGCACCACGCGTGCTTCCTCGCCTTTAGGGGACGGGCTCGGCACCGCCGCTTCTACCAGTACAAGTACCACCTCAAGAGCGACCTCGCGTGCCCCGTCCATGTCCCGCGCACCCTCTCTCTCGCGTGACGCCTCTTCCAAATCCAATAAACCCGGCAAATCCACCACCAGTGCGCGGGAACTGGCGCGGGAACGCTCCCGTTCGCTCTCAGTCTCGCTGGCACAGGAATCGCAGGAACGGGCGGCGAGCGTGGGTCCCAACGCGACCGTCGGGGCCAAAAACAAGCGGAGGGCGGTGATTAGGGAGATTAGCATGTCGAGGGCGTTCAAGCCGAAGATGCGGGGTGGGCTGGGGTCGGGGTCGGGGTCGCAGTCGCAGTCCCAGCTGCACTTTGGGGGCTCACAGTCCCAATCTCAACCGCAGCAGTCGCAAGTACAGGCGGTGGGGATGGTAGCTGGACAAGGGGGGCGGAAGCGGAAGGTGGAGGGTGGTTTGACCTTGGTGGAGGATACGCCTGTCAAGGCTGCTCGGCCTGCTGTTGCTCGAACTGCGAGTACGAACGCTGTTGCTGGGACTAAGAAAGCGCTGTCGATGTCGACTGTTGCTTTTGGGAAACCGCAGCAGCAGCAGAAGCTTACTGGACTGTTCGGCGTTGGGCCTGCCAATGCGGGTGTGTTGGGTGTTGGGAGGATGGGGAGTCGGAAAGGGTTGTTTGGGGCTGGTGGTGCTCATGCAGGGGGAGTGGGAGGAGGAGGGGATGACGACGATGGGGATGATGATGACGAGGAATGGCAGATTGAAAGTTCACCAGATGTGTTGCTGCTTTCGCCGAGCAACTTCAAGGGCCGCGGAGGAGGGGGAGGGGGGATCCGCTTCGGTGGTGGTAGTGGTAGTAGTAGTGGCGGTGGGGATTTGGATGAGGGTGAGGATGAGGATGGGGAGGATGATGGGGATGGGGGTGTGGGACATCCTGTGACGCCTAGTCGACCTTCGAGGGGCGGGAGGAGGTGATTATAAATATACTCGATGTTTTTGCTTGTCGTGGGTGGGGAGCGGGGAAGTGGAAGGAGGCCTTGACCAGGGGATGTGCTCAAAGGGACGTGTAGAGGAGGGTGGAGGCACTTGATACAGGGCACTGGGCGTATCCTCAATCATCGATCCTCAACCCCCGGACCAGCTGGATGCATCGGGGGAGTGACAGTCGGGCCAAGATTACAAGTAAGACCAAAGTCAGCCCAATACGACCAAGACCTAACATATCAGAACGACCGCAAAACCCGAATGCCATGACAGACCCGCTGTCAATCCTACGTCAATCATCCCGCGGCGGTTACCAATCGAAATGTTTAATATTGCAAGTTACCGGTCAGGCCCGTCAACGTTCAGGGACCCGGACGTATATGTGTGCATACCAGACGTCAGACGGTGGGTTTCCTGCTGTTCTCGGAAGTCGGGGTTCATTCGTTCGCTTCCGAGTAACGGCTTGAAGCTCCACTGCGATGTACGGGTTAGGGCAGGTTCTTGGTCCCTTACGATGTTGAGATGCGTTTTGAGTTGCGTGTGGCAAGGCGGTTGGAAGTTAGGCCTGGTTGGGTGGGTAGGAGGAAGAGGAGGAGCAGGGCTACGGTGGGACTGAAGACCTAGGAGCTGGCTGTCCCTGCATATGACAGTGCTCCACTGCCCTTCCTGGACACCCAACAAACCTGGTTATGGCAAGTCGATCAGCACGGCGTTTTGCTTGCTGACAACTTGCGTATCAGTCGACGTCCACGATCTGCCCGTTGTCATCGCTGCCTCGTTCTTGTACAGCTCAGTCCCGACAGCCTCGATGCGGTCTGTACGTGGTATTGGGGGCTGGTGTTGTTCGCCTCCTTGACTAAGGATCGAGACGCCACTGGGTATTTGTTACCTACTGTGCTGCCTCGTTCCCGGTTCTGTAGGGTGATGTTTACCGTAATGTGTAGCTGGGATTCCTGGGAATAGGCTGTCTCTCATGTTGGTTACCGAATGTGATTGGTGGTTTCTCAGGTTTCTTGTGCTGACTGTTGTGGTGCGATTGGGCTGCGTGCGTTTTTATTCAATTGCTGTGGACGGAAGGAATTCATTATTCGGGTGACATCATTGCATGTCGGGAATGCGGGAATCGATTTTGGACGATGTGGCGGAGTCTGGTCTGAAACGTGCGTGTCCTGGCGGGGCCAGAGTATCAATTATCAGTAATGGATTGTTCATTGTGCACGCGGTGCTTATCTTACGCGAAGATATAAATGCTATCACAGCCGGAGACTGGAGTATTTACATATGTTGTCCTTACTACTACTACTACTACTACTACTACTACTAGTAGATGGATGGCGTTGCTGACGATGGTATGAGAGCATGGTACGTACAGCGTATTGGTTTCTATATGGGAAAAATCCCTAATTTGTGATTTGTACGGCAATTTGGGAGCTGTATTTCTGGGGTAAGGTTAGGTAAAGTAAACTTTATTCGTGCTTCTTATCGGGGGCGGTAGGTGGGTACATTTCTGCAATAGGGCTGAGGCGACGACGTCTTTGTGTACGAGTACAGTTGGTACGACTGCAGAGGCCGCCCGATTGGATTGGGATCTTGCAGTGGCCGCCTAGACGGTACGGTTGTGCCGCCCCGCCGCTCCCCGAGTCCCGACGCGTTGCAAACATTTAACAACAGCATATTCAGTACGGCAATCCCCCTTGAATCACTTTACCTTCTTCCTCATCGTTCATTCGAGATGACCATGATGCTGCACGTTCAATTGAAATCTAGACTGCGCATTGCAGAGACCGACGCTGTGCGTTGGAGATGATGATATCGGGAAGGCCTATTGTGAGTCCTCGCACGTTGCAGCCTGGAGAACTGAGGCGGCGCTATTAAAACCTATTTCAATTTTCATTGTTCCTTCTGTTCGAAATGGAATTTTGACTAACGGGTCTTGGTTTGGCTGGCTAGATAAGGAGGGAATTACATGTTCGTTCGTGCGACTCGGAGCAGAACTTGGGGCAGTCCCTCCACCGGCACCGACCGTCTCAAAATTGGGGGGCGGGAAGAAGTCCGAGTCGCTTGCCAATGTGTCAGCGGACCGCCGACCGGCGTGGTTGCTATGATGGATTCCCAGCGGTGGCAATGGCGTGCCAAATTGTCATGTCGATTCGTGACAAATTGATCTCTGCCAGTGCTCTTCGCACATCTCGGCTCTCCTCGCACCCACCCCTTTTGTTGTCCTCCACGCCCATCAGCCAGCGAAGGCCGTTCTTCTTCAAGCTCCAAAAAGAATTGCAAACAGACTTGTTTCTCCCAAGACCTTGGTCGTCCTGTCCTTACAACTCCCTGACACCTTTGGTTCGTTATTCCTTGCCCGTCCGCCCCCTGTCTTGACATAGGTTGTTGGACGTGAAGCGGGCGAGCAAAGGTCGTTACTAACGTTACTTGACAACGTTTTCCTCGCTCCCTAAAGGTTATATTTTCGAGACACGTGCTGTCATCCCAACGCAGAACCATCCACCACTCGCTTGTCTAGTTTCCGGCCTGTAATCCGCCTTCTGGCCTCACTTTGTCTCTTTATCGCCAGCCTATAATATGTCGGTGCGTACTGGCTCTTCCTTCGGGTCTGCGTCGGGAGAAGTTGCGCTCGTTGGGCTGACGTTAGGTGATCATGTTGCAGGCCCTTAATTGAATCTACACCGAGACGCGAGATTAGGATTTTCTTAACGAGGATCGGGAACGTTTTTTTTATCGTATGTTCATTTCCCTCTGATGTTGATGATGATAGTGCGGGAAGAAGGAACACTAACAGCTCCTCCCTTCATTCCATCTCTTGTTCATTTCATTTAGGTGCTTTTTCATATTTCAATCAAGATTCTATCAGCTGCGCCTTCCAAGAAGGTTGACCAAGTTTCTACATATCATCACTATCAGTATCATTCAGGAAGACTACCCACATCTGCGCCCGTATCTGCACACATGCAAGTTTCCTCTATCCTCGTCTCGACGTCTCCATCTTCAGGATTAGACAACCTCAGGGGCTCACCGAGTACGAAATCACTTCTTTTCAGTCACTGAATCCGAGTCTAACCTTATCTTTTCCATTCCTTCTTTCCTTCTTCCCCTGCCTGCTTCGCATCCATTCGCCCTATCCATCACCGTCACCCACTCCACAACCCTCACTACGACCCCTTCTTTAACTCAATCCTCCTGCGCCCCCCTCCCAATCGGATGACACTCTTTTAGGCACCCACTCACTTGGACAGGTCACGCCTAGTCCTTCCAGCAGCCGCACCACCCTCGTCTTCTCCAAAACACCCGTGCCCCCACCTTCGACGAGCCGGTCGCAGAGCAAGTCAAAGGTGAAGAAAAGGCCGCCGACGCCCGGTGGTCCTGCAGTTGGCGCGAATCCCAAGCCCCCGCACCTGCAAAGGCACCCAGGCGCCTTCCCTGCGCCCTCCACGGCGATCCCGTTATCAGCGTCCACAGCCACATCTACCTCTGCATTGACGGCAACGCACCACTTGAATGCGCTCAATCCTAACAGTGGTGGTGGGACTGGGAACGCGGCTGTTGTGACGAAGAAGAGCAGGGACAGGTTGAGGCCTAAGACGGAGTTGCGTGTGGAGGTGGTGCGAGCGTCGTCTGGATCCATTGGGGAGGACGAGGTTTCTGGTGGTGGTGGTGAAGCTTCAGAACGATCGCTACATCAACCTGGTTTGCCCATGGCTGACGCAAGAGGTCCAGCAGCGACCAAGCCACCACTCTCACTACAACTACAACTCCCCGCCCAGCAAACAGTACCGCCCCACGCCCAAGCCCTGGCGAGCCCTACGTCTTTCCCGCCCCTATCGCCTTCACGGCCCATGTCGCCCACATCGCCCATCTCGCCTGCGTACCCCACCTCGCTCAGCTACCAGAGCTACCCTGCCTCCCCTGTCTACCTCACCCCGCACGATCCGCTCGATCGTATGAACCCTTCCTCGCCTTCCTCGCCTTCCTCTCACGTTTCTCCCACTTCCCCAGCCTCGCTCATGCCCACGTCCCCGACGTCGCTGGCTCCTGTCTCCCCTGGAGATTCGGTGAGGAGCAAGAGCTTTGTGTCGTTTGGGTCGGACGATTCGCCGCTTCCGCATCAGCTGCAGCATCGGTTCGATTTGTTCGTTCATGCGGGCCAGGGCCAGGGTGAAACCAACAAAAACAGGCCTCACCAGCACCCTTTTGCTTCTTGCTCACTTACGTCGCTCGGACGGAATAAGGATAGGGATAGGGAAGCGGAAGAGAACAACTATGATGAAAATGCGGCGACGAGGGACTTGCCTTCGCCGTTGAGCATGATTGGCCTTGAGAGGGCGGAGCAGAATTCGAATTCGAGATATCTATATGGCGGAGAACCCAGCAATAATCCCCAACACCCACCTCACCCGCAACCCCAACCCCAACCCCAACCACATAACCAACCACATAACCAATACCACCATCCCCAGCAGCAGCAATACCACCAACCGATAACCACTGTAAAGACGCACCAGCAAAACCGCACGTCCGTATGCTCTTCCGTGCCCGACTCGCCTTCGACCCAGGCGCTCATGCAGCGTTTGCTCAGTGCACCCGATGTACACGGGATACAGAACGCGAGTGTGGCGTACGAGGCTGATTTGGGTCCCTTCCGCAACGGGCCTGGAAATGCGCATGGTAGTGGGGGCGAGCGGAGGGGCGGGATGCATAGGCTCAAGAAGAAGGGTCTGGTGAAGCGGCGGACGGACCGCGATGATGGGGGCGTTGGTGTCGATGGGTACCCGGACGATACGGACGGAGAGCAAGAGCAGGACCGAGACGAGGATGATGATGATGATGAGGAGGAAGAGGATTCAGATTCGAGCATACGGTTCGCGAGTGCGGATGCGGATGAGGTTATGGAGAGGGTGCGGAGGCAGCGCGAGGGGAACAGGAAGGTGCAGAGGCTGCTGGGGAGTGCGAGCGATGATGATGTTGTCAGGCCGCCCAGGCGGG
The DNA here is from genome assembly GCA_004369085.1 of Coprinopsis marcescibilis. Classification (NCBI taxonomy): domain Eukaryota; kingdom Fungi; phylum Basidiomycota; class Agaricomycetes; order Agaricales; family Psathyrellaceae; genus Coprinopsis; species Coprinopsis marcescibilis. Next base: position 68,667 of record ML210207.1, read on the forward strand.
GTGCACATGCCCAGGGAGGCTACAGCAGCAGCAAGGACTATGCTTCTAGTACTGGACACCAACCGTATTTGCAGAGAACGCCGCAGAGGAATCGGCGTATTCAGGAGGAGGTATGGAGTGAGGAGGAGGAGGAGGAGGAGATGGAAGAGGAAGGAGGGGATGTGTGGGGTACGCCGTACCCCTGTGGAGGTGCTCCTGTGTACCAGGACCCTGCGACGCGGAGGGCGCTGCTGGAAGAGAAGCGGTCCTTCCAGAAACCAAAGTCCAAGTTTACGAGTGGAGGGAGGGGGAGCGAGGGTGGGAGAGCGGAGGATGACCCTCTGCCGCCGCCGATCCCAGCCCCGGTGCACCACACCCGTCCGAGGTTGGCGAGTGCGTCCACGGGCCACAGTGGTGGGAATGCCAGCAGGATGTGGGGCGCGGCCATGAGTGCGGAGGGGTACGATTCTCGGGAAGACCTCATTGAGCATCAACAGTCTTTCCACCAGCACCATCCCAGTCAGAACCAGCCCCAGCACGGCCAACAACACCGACACCTGCAGAGCCCGCAGGCGAACCAGCGGTACGCAGCTTCGCATGGACCGCGACAGCTTGCTGACCAGTGGGCGGCGGCGGGGATCGGGAGCCGGGCGGTGATGATGCAGTCCCGGGCAAGCCAGTATTATGATGTGCTGCCGTCCCCGACGTCTGGTACGCCCTCGACTGCGGGTGCGGTAGCGTTTGGAGCTGTGGGCGGATTTGTTGGTGTGTCGAGTGCTGCACCTGCACCTTCTTCGACTCACAATACGGTTGCGGTCCTAGCGAGTCTGAACCCCAATCATAGTCCTGCGCCTGCCCAACCGCCGAAGAGAGTTTTCGCACTTGATTCGCTTAACCCGAACCATTCTGGGGGAGGGATCAAGCGATCGCATTCTGCATCTGCTGGGCCGGGTGGGTTGGCCGCTGGTTTCTCGACGAGGGGGAGTAGGAGGAGCATGGCTGGGACAGCGTTTCCGAGCATCACGGCCTTTCTGAGTCCGAGGCCGAGTGTGTCGATTGGGCGAGAGAAGGTGAAGGAGGGGCGGGAGGATGGGGATAGCTTTGAGAATGCGAGTCCTGCTGCACGCCCACCTCCTTCGGAGCCCCCGCTCATATCCGTGCGTACGAGCTCCAAGGTGGTGGGTGAGAGGCTGAAGAAGGCAAATGGGGATGTGAAGGAGAAGAGGAGGAGGAGTGCGCTGGTGTGGGTGAAAGAGGGGTTGGGTGTTGGAGGTGGGAGTGAGACCAAGCCGGCCTCGTCGTCTGATCCCGCGCTTGCACCGTTGAAGGACTATAGGAAGATCAGCTTCGGCTCGTCCAGTCAGTCACATAATGCGACGTTTGCTCGGGATGTCGGTACGAATGCGGGAGGGAAGAGGACGCTTGGGTACGACCCGAAACGGAACGGATCGATGCCTAGTGCGCATAGTTTCAGTTCTGGGGAGATGAGAGGGGGTGCGGGCGGGGTGTCGAGGGAGGACCTGGCGAGTGCGGTCAGGTTCAAGAAGGATTCCTTGGACACGAGTGCATCGCCGCTCAGTCAGAGCCACAGTCCCGGAGTGCCCTCGCCAAACTCGGCTAGTATGAACGTCAAGTCCCCGGCGTCGTCTGCCAATCATGCAACCAACGGTGGCGGGAAGCTGTCTACCCCGAACGCGAATGTGAAACGAGCGTATAGCCAAAGTTATCACTCGCTCTCGGATGAGAACAAGTCGGACTATGTGGGTGTGAGTCCGTACTATACTGTTGTGGGTGCGAGACCTGGGTTCACGGAGCGTGTGGGGAGCACGGTGGATAGGTGGCATGAGTATGAGGCGGGGAGGTGGGATGCGGATGTGTTGCACAGTCGGGTTGGGACAGGGGATGACAAGGAGACGGATAAGAAAGAGGAGAAAAAGGAGAAAGGCGGGGGTGCGGGGGTGTTTAGTTTTGGACTGAAGAGGTCTGGGTCGAGGTGGAAAGGTGTTGGTGGGGGTGGGGATAAGGAAAAGGAGGGAAAGGAGAAGAGGTCGAGGGATGCATTGAGGGGACGGTCGGTTCATGAGCATAATGCTGTCAAGAAGCCTGAGGATGGGGTAAACCCAAGTGGCGATTGGGGCTATCCTACTTCTGGTGTTGATTCCGCCTCAAAAACCAGCACCACAACCACGACGACAGCTATTTCTGCCAACCCTGGCCCGACACGACCATCGTTATCGCGACATCGCCGTTCACATAGCTTTTCGGATCGCTTTGACGAGGGGATTGGCAACACTCCGTTCTCGAGTGATCCAGCCCTGGAGGGGAGGTACGAGTTGAAAGAGAGTGTTGGGGGAACCAAGTTTTGGAAGTTGGTGAAGAAGATGGGGAGTAGCAATGCGTTGAGGGATAAGAGTGTCGGCCAGTCTGGGCTTGGTGGTGACGGCAGTGGTCCTCTTCCTCCTATTCCCTCGGTCCCTCCAAACTCGGCGTCCCCGACCAACTCGGAAGCTGTGAATGGTAGCGAAGTTCTCGATCGACTCTTGCAAAACTCGACGCTGAGGAGTGGGAGCGGGACGGTGTCGGTTGACGGAGAGGGTGTCACCGTGGATTATCCGCCTTCACCCACTGCGACTGCTACTTCGTCCAAGCCAACGACCCCTGCCAAGTTGACCAAGTTCAAGTATTCTGTTCTTGGCTCGCGATCGTCCACTTCTACGCCTGGTGGCTCGACGGACCAGATCACGATGGGGAGGAGCTCCCTTTCGGGGCTGCACAGGACCGTCTCGAACAGGTCTTCGGTGGAGTCTGGGTCGGAGAGTCTTGGGCATCATAGTTTGCGCGGTGGACCTGGAGGAGCGGAGGATGCACCACCTGTGCCGCAGCTGCCGGATGGGGTGTTGGATAGTGGACGGCTGATGCCGTCGCCGGTATCTGCTGTTGATCGGGGAAACCTGAGCGATAGTGGGTATAACAATAAGGCTTATAATGCTAGGGGTGGGCGAAGGGTGGTGACTGATGGAAACGGAGGACAGTGGGCGACGAGTGAAGCTAACACGCTGGAGCTGGAGTTTCCGTCGTTGCCGACCCCGCCTGGACGACCAAGGGCTGTTGTGTCCACTACACCTGACCCGCCGGATATGGATTTGGAAGAGGCGTTGTATAGGCCTGGTGGAGCGGAGGATGGGTTTGAGGATGCGGAGAGCCCGATTATACCAGAGTTCTCGACGGCGAATGTGGTGAATGTGTTTAAGAAGAGAGGTGGGAAGTTGGAGGGCGTGGCGGAGGTAACTGAGGAAGAGAATGTCAAGGAGAAGGAGCGGGCTAAATCGGTCAGGAGCACAAGCACAAGCAGTTCGGGGCCACCACCCAGGCCCGCGAGAGATGTGAGGAGACCACTACCGCCGACTAGCCCTATAGTGGAGAAGGCGTTGGAGAAAGGGGTTAAAGACGAAATCAAGGCTGTGGATGTGAAGAGGGGCAGTGACGATAAAGAAACGCTGCCTGAACAAGATTACGACAGTTTCGGGCCTCGACCTCTCACCAGCTCGTTTGGACCGAACCCTTTGCTCACGCTGACCGACCCCCGGAGAGAGGAGAAGGGCTCCTTTGACTTGGTTATCACGCCCACCGAGAAACCCCAAACACTGACTGAGAAGGAGAAGGCGGCCAAGTGGGATGCTTTGCTGAGGAAGAGTGCGATGGCTGGAGGAACGTTGCACCTATCGTTCGGCGTTGGAGGCGGACTGGAGTCGGATGGATTGGATTCTCCTTTGTAATAGATATTCGGATTCTGGGCTTTTGTTGGAGGATTTCTTGCTCTATTCGATGTTCCACACACGTGTTGACTTATGCATACCAAAACTTCCGGTTTACGCTCTCTGAATGACCGCACTACGTAGCTATTTTATTATTTGTAATCTCTCTGTTATATTTGTATTCATTTCTAATTCTTCGTGAATGCACTGTTTGTGTAGGTGTAAATACACTCTTTTGTACGAGTCTCCCTATCCAATTATAGTCTAATCATAACTCTGCTGCGAACTTGGGGAGGAGGTCTCGCGTTGTTTGCTTCTGTATACGCGTTAGAGCGGCTGCCACGTGCGTGTTACCGTTTTGGTCGACATCCACGTCAATGACATGATTGACGTGCAACTCGATCCAGTGTACATTGCTCTCGACTAACCTCTCCTCGCTCATTCTCTACCATACCGTCTCTCGTTTCTACCTATTTATCTTCAGCGCTTAATCATGGGATCTACACAAAGCTATTTATCCTCCCAATCCACCATCACCGCCATACTTGTAGTATGTGCTCTCGGACTGGGGTACTCCTTCCGGCCAGCACAACCGCTACCTCTGACGGACACCCCAAAGGCCCAGGATAACAAGAAACGGAAGAAGAAGAAGGCAAAGGATGACCTCTTGCCCGAAGCTGAGGGCTCTTCTACCCCGCGGGCTGCAGAACAGCCAGCCAGCATCCAGGTTGTCTCGTTCCCAGAGGTCATCCCGGGCCAATTCGACAGCGCACCAGAAGCTCCAGACAGCATGGCACAATCCCAGACATTGAACTCTTCGAAAGCCAAGAAGGTCAAGAAACGGAAAACCAAAGGTCAAGACGCCGAGTCTGCTACCCCAGTTCCGAAGAAACTAGACCAACAGGAGGAGCATTCCGAAGCCAGTCCTGTCAAACCGTCGAAGACCAAGCAACCGAGGTCGGAGGCTTCAATTTCGGATTTGGCGGGGTCTGTTCTTCGCCAGTCTTCCACCTCGGTCGACACAGACGGATCCTGGACTCGCGTGGATCGTAAACGTGGTTCTGGGGGCGAACCCTTGCCTTCCGCAGAAGCAACCACGAGTGATGCGGGGTTAACTACCTCTGTAACCGGGAATTCTTCGCCAGTGGCTGAGCGTACCGAAGACGAATCGTTCTCGCCAAATCCCCGAGGCTCTGGCGAAAATCGACGAACGCTGGCTGAAAAGCTTCTACCGAAGGCTAGGAAGACAGGTGTAGAGGAGTGCGTCAATTTGTTTTTCGTAAAATCGTGTCATGCGTTGCTAACCTCATGATACTTTCTGGTGTGCTTCCTGGTTCCATCTAGCCTGCTCGATGAACCTGACGTTCCGACGTTGTCGCGAGTCATGCGAATTAAACCTGGACCCGACGAAAAGCCCGCCTCCGGTTTCTCGTGGGCGGACTACGAAGACGTTCGTGTAACTGATGGAGGAGAGAACGATGCAGATGGCGAAGATGATGGGTGGGGTGTCGTCCAGAGTCGCAAACCAAGTACGTCGTCCATCTATACACTATCGAAGATCCATACCAATCTCAGCGATCCTCTAGAGACGTCACGGCCAGCGTCGGCGTCGGCGAGCCAAGTTCAGGTATCGCAGAATCAAGATTCTTCTGCCAAAACCAAAAAGCAACGCCAAAACGCTCAGAAAAAGGAAGCGCAGAAGGCAACAAAGGTAGCGGCTGAGGAAGAAAGATTAGCAGCTCTTGCTCGTCACAAACGGGATTTAGAGCGGTTGCGCATCGCCGAGCAGGCAAGCAAGCCCGCTGGAAAAACCGTTAGTGGTGGGATGAAGGCCTCGGTTAACGAGAACGGCAAGCTGGTGTGGGAGTGAAACGTGTGCGATTCGCTGCGTTGCAGGTATCGAATATTATCGTTTATTAACGTGATATATATGTGCATAAACTTGGTAACGACTACTTGTTAATCCGAAAAATGCGTTCAAGCTCCCAAGGCCGAAGAGCATGATGGGATCTGCTCCTCAAAGTATCACCCAACACGGAGTAACGGGGCTATCGGAAAGTAAGGGAAGAATGGATGGTGGTATCGAGGCGAAGACGACGTGCGGTGATAAGCTTCCGCTCGCGAGAACGGTATTCGACAGCGGGTCAGGGAATACATCGGGAGATTGCTATAAACATCCCAAAGAAGGATGGATGAGATTGGTGATTTTTTGGTCAATGTGAATGAGAATGGGAATTGGAATGAGAAGAGATTGTCGGTAAATGTAAAATGATGCAGTATTGAAACGAACGAGAGGAAAGACAAAGCCAAGATCCCGTAACGAATGAAAGATAAAACCAAAAAAGATGACGGTCATAATATGGAGCTATAAGATCACCCTCGTTCACGACCAGGAAAAGGGTTGGCCATTCGAGACCTTTCGTCCTCGAGCTGTGGATTTTGAGGGTGATGCCGACCCGAGGTATCACTTATTCTGCGAGAAGATGAACCTTGGGGAGGCAAATGGAATGAAAGCGGAGGGCCAAGAGAGCCTGCGTTATGATCGACATACATGTCCGGAACACCTGAAGATGAAGCGTGCGGAAGGGCAGAGTCATTGTTGCGAAAGAGAGAATTACTGAGTCTTCGAGAGCCTTGTGTGACTCTCGGCGCAGGCGCTCGCCCAGCATGAGCGTCTGCGCGGAGTAGTTTTTTGACTCCGATGATTCAGGGTGGTAGCCTGAGCTCATGGATGAGAGGCCAGGGCGAGGGGAGTCCAAACTTCGTCTGCTGGATCCCGGAGATTTGTTCTCAGGTATCCGGTGTCTACTCGACGGAGTTGATGGCTGACCAGAGGCAGTGGGTACTGTAGGCGATGTTGGAACGCCGCTGGGTGCACCACGAGTTGGCGATTGCGAGTCTTCATAAATCCTCGAGTAACGAGGAGGTGGGGGTGCTTGCATCATTGAAGTCGTCCCATCCATTTGTGGTTGGTAAGGTTGCTGTGGCGCGAGCATGGAAGCATAAACAGGGCTTTGGTGGTAAGGTTGGACGGCTTCTACTGACGGCCCAGCCTGCGTGCCAGGTATTGGACTGGAGTAGTATGATACAGGATGTATAGGCGGCTGTTGGTTGAAGTTGGCAGCTTGCGAAAGCCGTTCGACCACAGCCACCAGTGCATCGAAACGAACTCTCAGTTCGTCATACTCAGCCCTCGTTACATATTTCTCTCTAGATTTTGGGCTCGCGTTAATGAGGTAAAACTGCTGAGGAGGCTACTAGCTCAAACTCACAATGGTTCGATGATAGCCCACCGGCATTTTGCCTGTTCGCCTCGCTTTGAACATGGGGCACACGGTTGCTCCCTACCAAAATAATTAGGTTCGGTGCTGCAGCTTAGCTCTTTGCTCCATGCTTACCGGTTGCATTTGATTTTACGGCGCTTGCACTCTGCGGAAGGCACACATGATACGTCACAAGATACCAAGGGGGGCAAAATGACCCCAATATAGTCCCAATCCAAGATGCAAGCATTAATGCGACAGTTTGAGGAGATGAACCGGGAAGCGTGAGTCCAGGGACACGTATTTCGAACAAGGCAGACGCACCAGTGCAGCTCAATGGCTGTCTCCGTCGTTTCTTCTTTGGAGGCGGCCCGCCATGGTCGTGATCAGCGTCACCGTCAGAATCAACACTGCCATAAATCTCCGTGGATTCACGGTGCAGAAGACTTGGGCCGCTGCCGTCGATGTGTGGTGGGAGGGGCGGGTAATGCATTGTCCCAGACGGGTAGTCGTATCCACCACCACCACCACCAGTCGATGTTTGTTGCGACGTCATCCCAGAAGGAGGCAGCACGTAGGGGTGTACTAGTTGTCGTATGGAGGGGAGCGAGGTATGTTGGGTAGAAGTCGGCATTTCATGGAACGAGGATTGGGCCCGTCGCGATGGAAGCTCGGGACTGTCCGTTTGTCTGGAGTCTTGCATTCAAGAAGGTCGCCGTCGCCGGCAATGAAAGGAGCTGTTATGAGGAGGGATTATGCTGGCACAAGAGAGGGCATGAGTCAAACAGAGACATGGAAGGACGGTAAGAAGGCCTTATGGTCGATTCATATGCACGATTGAGACATCTCGTGGTTCCTCAGCCAATAACAGGCACCAACGGTCAAAGAAGGACTAGCTGGTTTCAGTGGCAAGCGCTAATATTTCCGGTACGAAAGGATCGTTTGAACGTGACCGAAATAGTAACCGTACGTTATTCCGATCTGAATAAACCAGAATTCCGGTGATACAGTGCGAGTGTGACGGACTGGCTATAATCTTGGCAATAAAGTTTACGATCAAAATGTAGCGTTTAGGACCTTCAAGGATGATCCCGCTATCAGCACTATAATGGTATTTGGAGACCAGCAGATAATGAACTCGGATCCTGGATGTCAACCAACATTCAACCGAATCCTTGCTATCTCTCGGTCATGCCAGGCTCCAAGGCTCGGCTTCAAAGTATCCCTCGCTTCTCTTATTTGGACCGAGTAGTAGCAGTCAACAAAGACGCTGCTTAAGCAGGGACCAACCATAAACGATCGAACCTATTCTTCATCTCTTCTCGTGTAACAGAATGAAGGTCTTGTATGCATTAAGTCCCCACATAAATGCCATTGAAATGCTCTAAGGATCGATAGAAGTCAGCGATTTTGAAGGATAATAGTTTTCATTCGGGATTTGATCGAGAAGCTTGTACTAGAGGCGAGAAAAGCGAGGTCGTTGCGCGATCAACGTTCCGATGTTTACCCTCTTTATGCACCTCGACTGCAGTCAAAGAACGTCAGTCCAAGAGAAAGAACAGTGACGCTAATATCCTCGCCGAGAAACGCCGTAATCTCCGTAGTTCGCTGTTAGTACTCTCCGCCGTCTTCTTTGACTGCCGGATCCACTGGATTATCTCCACCCCTAGGACAGGCCTATGATATCCTATATTTTGACAAGAATTGCATAAATCGAAATTACGGTTTCCGTGTTTTGGAACGGTGGAGGTTGGGTCGAGGATGGGCTTGGAACGTGTCACTAGGCTTCATCTTCACCGCAGCAGACAGTATTCGCGTGATGCTTGTGGCCTGCTCTAACTCAATTGCGCTGTGCATACAGCCCTGACAAGGAGAAGGTCCCAAGCCGATGAATCTGGCTGCCAGGCTGCTGGTCACGATCTCATTCACGTCCATATTCTGTGATCCCTTTCAAATTTCCTTTCGCGACATCGTTCGCGACGAGCCGGGTTCACAGACTTACGGCTCTCAGCGCTCCAATGGTTTGATTACAGCGGCCACATGTCCAACGAGATGATTTCAATCAAAAAGCAATTTATTCGGGAGAGTCAAAAGTGTGGCATTGGCCAACAGAAAAAGACAGCAAAATTCAACTACGATCTGAACTGTATCTTACTCTGATTAACCATGGGGACAGTGAGAAAAAGAGTTCCACGGTATGCCCAGAGCGAGACTAATAGAGTTCATATACTCGTCTAGCCTTCAGCGTACCCCAACAAGGCGAGGATTGCGAGAGATGGCTGTCGAGATGACTGTAAAGAAGAGAAAAAATAATTAAAGCCCCGCTCATATAGAATCCACTCATGGTCCGTGCGCGATTTGTCACCAAGCCTATATAAACACGCGTCCCATCATTCTTTTTTCTCTTGAAAGTTCACCTCGCTTATTTGGGTTTTCTCTCTCCAACCTTCCAAGGGAGAAAACTTGATGTATAGCGCAGGGAGAAGATAAATCTCTCACCCAAGATCGCACTGGTGATAAATACATACCAGCGGCGGCCCGTATGAGAGAGACAGGCACAAACATGTTCCTCCTGTGGCTGCACGGGTCTCTCCAAATTGGAAGTCTGAACACGTCTTCTGAACCTCTTTTAGCTGTACAAATACACCCATTATTGAAACCCCATTCGTTCCTTTGAGATTGCAAGCGAAATCTGTGGCCACTGAACCCAAAGACTCCGATTTGATGCCCTCACGGACTATCGACTGACAGCGACGTGATGTGCACGAGTCGTCCCCAGCTATTTTCTGCCTTCCCCGCAGTCACCATGTCGTCGAAGGTGTACCACATATTCCTTCTGGGAACTCCCCGTGCAGTACGTGACCTTGGAATCTCTCTTACCGCCGACTTGTACGCATTCCGTCTAAGAAGTTGTCCTCCCCGGACCCCCAATACAGGTTCCAAGGGACCTTTTATGTAAAATCATGACGCAAGGCACACGAGGAGTATCTGCGATGAGCCCGCAATGTCCGATAATTCCGGTGTTGTCGTTTACATGCCGTTGCGAACATTTAAGGACTTATGGTAACCAGGAGGCGGACATAGATTAAGATCTTGCCTTGTCACAAAGGGTCGAACTAATGGGTAACACGGCGCTACACGCTCATTGGCATATTTTATTTACTGTAGTCTGTACATAGCTCGGCGCGGTTGAGCTAGTACTTCACTCAGTATGGTCAGGCGAAGATCTACCGCTGGAACGAGTTGGCAGGAACTTCGCGGTTTGACCAATCGTGTCTGTGTTCGCTGTATCCCCAACGGAATCGTCTGGTCAATGGACTGATGCTCGGAAAAGCTATTCAGTTGTTACATGATGAATTTATCATCCGCCTGGCGTTCAATTTACACCACATGATTGACCCCTGCCACACTTGGAGAATACACTTAAGGTTCCGACTCGCGTCGAGCAGTTTTGGCCAAGAAAGCGTGGTCGTTAATCCTGACTCCTATTCAGAAAAGCTTCAGCCTTCATTCTGAGCGTCATTGACCCAAGGTATGCCACATCATTCATGTCGTTTGAGAATAACATCGTGTGAGCCCTGTTACCAAACAACTTCCTCGACATTCGAACTAGAGTCGGTTAGAGTTCAAGCGGAAACTATGTGTTTGAGAATAGCCCGTACAAAAGCAATTAATCCAGTTAAATAGGCAATAAGGGAAAAAATTAATAAATCAAAGGCTTTCACCCTGCCATATATCTTTCCGTAGGACATCAAACGCTCAGATCTTCCTGAATCCATTGGAGTTCTCAGGTTCTTTCGCATAGCCAGCCCACAGGAAATACGACCAGAGAACTTACATGACGAATCACCGGGTCTTAAAGTTTGGAAGGATGGATAGGTCGCTGGAAGTGTCGATGAAGAAGGAAGTAGAGAAGTACAAGGCTTTCTGACCGGTAAAAGGCGAGACGAGGAGTTACTCACAAGGAAATGCAAGTGCCGAGAAGGCAAGTCGTTTTGAAAGCGACGGATTCCTGAGCGCCACGAACGCCGATATAGGGCCGTAGAAACCGCAATCGATACTCAATCAGATCCCCCGATGCCTTGAGCCTTGAGTGGATAACTTACAGGGATATTCTAGACCTACACCAGCTGCGCAAGGTGCGATATCTAGCCGAGAAGGTCCGGTAAATGGGTCGGACCAAGTGCGATGGGTGTAGCCTGCATCCCTACCTTCCCTTGTGACCTGTATCTCGGGAGTGTGTGTCGATAGGAGTCCTGTAGACACACACAGCCCGCCAGGCTAAAATTATAAGCTATGCGCGATGGGACCAGTTCCCAGGCTTGATGGTTTGCGGGGAAGTAAAGCACCCTACTGCCCAATTAATACCGTACGACACCCAATGTTTTCCTGTGACCTTTGAACCATCGAGTGCTCCATGAAACCTCGCTTTGGCAGCTGGCTGGATTTATTCAATCTCCTGAAGATCGCTCATTCGAATATCCATCGGTGATTGCCTGGAACTCACGTTCTGTTCACATGTAAATGTTGTTTGATATGCACGCCGCTAGACGTAAGCCACGAGTCAAGAAGCTATAAGTGGGTTTCTACGACTTATTCTAAAAGTCCGAAGTATCATCAAGATGGCGATACAGCTTCTGATCAAGTGTGACGGACTTACCAGGTAATATTTGCCCGAAAGCAAAACGGTTTCCGCTGTACAACTATGTCCGGGGCACTATGTGCCAGTCAGAGCGAGAGCACAATCACGATGACGTCGCGTTGAGCTCCTCGCCAGTCATACAACAGCACGGATTAAGATCTCCGCGAAACGTGCTACATCTGCTGACCAGAAGTATTTTAGCGCTGACCAGGTTCGTATTGAGTAGAAATATTCCGGTGACGCACCAGAGAACCTCAATGGCATCTTCCGAGACAAGGCCTAAACAGGTTGCAAGATACCGTCTCTCGCCACGAGTATAGGGCAAGCAGTGTGACTGCTTACTTGACGGACCACGGTTTGAAGGTTCGTTGACTGGGTTCCCGGCTATTCAAATTTTGCCGACTCGAGCAAACCTGAAACTCGGTAAAACTGCGGTGGTCACGGGCTTCAACAGTTTGTTCTTTGAGTGATTCTGGAAACAGGTGTCCAGACTCCATGGTGGATTGAGTGCACCTGCAAATGCACGCGATCTTGCTATGCTTCGGTGCAATTTACCCGCAAGTATTACCTACAACGCGGGAGTGAGCGCCGTTGGTGAATGCCGATTTAAGGGCGTACCTTCATTTGTAGGTGAGCTGGGCAAATGCTAAGGAGCGGATATATCAAGACAAACGTCCGCGGCAATCTTGTCCATTTCGCCCGTCTTTTCCGACATGGACGCACTCTTGCAAACACGGATGCAGAAATACCTACTTTCTGTCGAAAACACGGATCACTGTTAGTGGGCGGATCAGAGACCGTCGTCCCAGGAGCTCACAACTTCGTTCCATCACCAGGAGTTCAGAGCAGCGCGGTGTCGCAGCGCTCGGGCTTTACTTGGGAATTCCAGGCGTGAATTCAAAAGAAGTGAGTGGGAAGGGGTCTTGCAGTGCTATTCCGGGCGCTGCGGTCACAAGGATAAAGACCAAGGGCCTAGATTATCGGGCCACCAGACGTCATAAAGGTCAGCACAGGAGAGTTTGAACTCTACAGCACTTGGGTGATTTCCTATTTCGGCCTAATGTTTCCTGATAAAACATCACCACGATGCAGCTATAGAATTATCCCAATTTCGCAGGTTGAAAGAGGTATCCACATAGTATCGGATCCAAGATTTCAGAGGCGCAGACGGAGTGACGTGCTAAATGGAGCCGACCAGTTGGGCTTCAGTTTCGATTTCAAGAGCGTCAGCCACGGAAGCGAAGCGCTAGTTGCCGGGGTTAAGCTCCGAGAGATATCTCTGTCACAGAAGACTGGGATCCCGACCGTCAGGAAAGCCCAAAAAGCATGCAGTATTGCTCCAAGATACCCGGGCGTTTTTGGCCAAATGCCACGAGGCTGCCGCAAAGGTTGAATCGCTACGCAGATGTATCGCCGTCGTTAGATGAACACCTGAGTACCCAATTCCAATGATCACGCTTCGGCTGTAAGCAGAGTTCTCAGAGATATTGTAGATGAGCAGGCATGAGGAGATACATAGACGATAACGAAGACGCGAATTGTGGCAGCCAAAGGCAGTCACAGAGTTGGCCAATTCAGGTTGAATCGCGTTTTGACTCGGACCGAACGTAGACATTTGCTTGCCAACGCTCTCTGCAATCAATAACGCCAAGTACGAGCAAATACTCTTCGCAAGACCAGGCCGGAGGCTTTACATAAATCAATCATGTGTCTTGCAGGCCGCCTTGATCGATTTCACGTTGTTGGCCACCGAGCCTTCGCATGAATCAGGGATACCTGAGCAACAGTGCTGATAAACTACCGGTTGCTCACGACAAACCCATGACGCCGAGCAGGATGGAAGCTGCACCATACATTACCGTGGAGCGCGCTGCACTTACTTCGCAACCACCAGAAGTACTCATCCCGAATTCTGAAGTTTCGGCCTCAAGATCGTACCCGTTATACTTACAAGCAGCCCGGAGACCTGCGGATATTCGGAGGGGTCGTCAATGATCATCCCACGAGTCGACACCAGAACAATGACAATTGGATATACCATCAGTAACGGCCTTGGTGAACTGCACAGAGTTTTCGTTGCTGGTCGTACTATGGGCTGCTTGAATGAGACACAATTCTCGAAAGCTGCGATGGTCGACTGTTGGCAAGTGCACTTGACTTTCTCTGTGCTCGAAAGGTCAACTTTTTCGCATTCCTATGATTCTCGTCCGATCAAATCATACTTAACTAGAGCTGAGAGGAAAGGTTATTACCTCCCGGGCCTTGAGAGGATGTGTACACCGGTTGTTTCATTTTGAGGGGATGTCTTCGAGTAGGTCTCCTACAATTTGTCGGCTATAGATACCTTTGGTAGCTGCTGCGCTGGCTGGAATGGGAAGTGAAGTTGACGCAAGAGAAGCGTATTCCGTCGGAAAGGACTCACCATAGATGGTAAAAAGAAGCGTGTGGGCTACATATGACAGGAGCATTGTCGTTTCGGTGATCTTGAGGGTTGAAATGAGGGTCTGAAGGGTACATTAAAGCAGGTAAATCGCTCGATGGATCTCTTGTGGGGAACTTTTTGTATGCCAGGGACTGTCCCTCAGCCTTGGTACACGCACCAAACGCTTGAAGGGGGGATGACAGCATCTATTAGGTAGTCAGACTTCTGGATCTGACAAGAATGGTAGTACCGAGACCACGAGCTTAGCGACCCAAGGAAGAGGCTCGCGCACTGTCACTTTAGCGGTCGTACAATTGGCATTGGTACACGGTTTCTCGCAGCCGATAATGATCCATGAATATCACCGTACAGATCACTGTTCATCTAACATGGATATATTTACATTACTTGTTTAGAACATCGTAGTCACCATGAGAGTGAGAGTGGCAGCAACGAGCACCGCAAAAGTGTTTTCAGGTGCGCCAAATCCAGAGCCCCCACGACGACCGGGACTGGATGTAGGATTGGGGCGGACAAACTGCGTACTGAACGAAAAGGGTACAATTGTGCTGGGTCCTGCTTCGGGTCTTGTGAGGCTAAGTGTAGCATTGTTTGCGATGGCTGTAGTCATGCTGGGTCCTGCACTTGGGCTCATGGGGCTAGGTGTGCTGTAGTCCACGACGGGCATGGGTAAAGTCGTACTGGGTCCTGACCCTGTACTTGGTGTAAGAACACTGCTTTCGCTTTCGGCGTCTCCGATATTGTAGCCGGCGAGCCGACAAGTAGTAATGAAGCCTAGAAGAGAATTCGTGAGAAAGATCCAGTACCGTTTGCAATGCGAATGTACCTTGAGTCGCAGATTTCCCTTGGCTAGCAGCGTCCTCGTCGCTAGTATCAGGCTGCCTGCGCTTGAATATGCAGGGATAACATGACTCGAAGGCAATGATAGTGGTTTGTTGGCAGGTGCAATCCAATCTTAGGCGCTCGCTGTATGTGGGGTCGTTGCATTGCTGTAGGTGGGCGATGGTTATTTCCAATATCGTAGTGGAACTCTAAGGTGAGATCCTTCAGTACAGACAAAAGCTTACATCCTGAATTCCCATGGCATGCGCGCATTGCTCCGCACACTCAGCAGGAACATTGACAAGTAGGTCGTCGACGTCCTGGCGAACGTGGAGTATATCAACGCCATTGGCAACATTTACTGATAGGGAAACCGAGGAAGATTAGAGTCTGAGCTGTACCAATACACTTGCTTAATACTTACTGTATGCCGTGAATATAAAAGAGGTTCTAAGGTAGTAGTGTCGCATTTGAGGTTAGAGTTGAGTAACTGAAGGGTGCATTTTCCTTGTGGACCGTTTGCGTATAAATATCCAGTATGCTTGGGCCGGTGACCGTCAGATTTTACCTTACCGATGACACACGATCTGTAGAGTCGGCCAGCCGTTCAAGACATCAAGTTTTTGCGGCTCTCATTGAGATGACCGAACACGTATGCAGTCGGAGGTCTGAGAAGCGAATGCCGCCCAAGTTCTAGTGCTTGCGAAGCGGCCGAATTCGTTCAAGGGATGTTGGTGGTGTCGACGACTCGAGGTAGGGGGTAACGAAGGCGAATGTGACTTGAATGGGAGATGTCGCAGCATTGAATGGGAAAGACTTGAGGGTGATGTGGGTTGCATGTTCGCAGTCAGGGTCCAAGACAAGCAAGGAACCCCCTCGCGGTGGGCTCCACTTGCGAGGCTACGTAACGCGTAGGCTCAAACAAGACACGGGGTTCACTCGCGTGCCCAATGAACCCGAAAGCGAAACATGAAGTGTGAGTGTGATTGGTGAGATCCTGGCCGAAGAGCACCAGGAAACTGTAGTACAAAGTACGTATTTACTGTATATATACTCGTAATCGGTACATTCCGAAGCTCCGCTCATAAACTGTACAGTTCTAGGGCAATGCGGAAGATGGAGCTGGGATAGGGAATAGGCGCGCGTCGGCGCGGGTGATCGATCGAAATAAGTGAATACGGCTTGGCTGCGCTCAGCCAAGACGGGTTCTCCACAACTGCATCGTAGATAACTGACAGCGAGGTCAGACAGCAGTGCGCGAGAGTAATATCTGGAGGGGCATATCCTGGTCTGGCTAAAATGAATGGGAAATAACGAGGTCTAAAGGATATATACATCGCGATGAGCAGATTTACGCGCACCAAGTATTACCGAGAATGAGAATTCAGAGATTTAAATTTTAAGTATTTCATTGTTCGAGTGACGGTGTAGATAGACCCGAGGGCAACCCGACGTTGTCTTTGCATACGTGGCGATAAGTACATGAAGGATATCCGAAAGTAATAACTCACATCAACAGATATAGTGGTGCGCGATCATTTCATACTCTGGCATATTCTCGATGGTAGCCGGTGTACAATAGTGAATGTTGATGCCGACTTCACGCAGTTGAGACCGTAGTGTTTCGTTCTGAATTGATGGAGGGGTGACGATCCGGGAGAGCGCACAGGGACCTAATTTCCTCGAGGGTGAACAACTGGAGCTCACTCCAAGCGCACCCCGAAGGCTTTGTGATCATTGTGGCGAGTCTACCAGCAGTTATTTAGGTTGCATATCCCCTCAACCGCAAGCGCACTGGGGCTGCGCCACCAGCGCGCTTGAACCATGCCAGGATAAGGTCGTCAATGTAGCTGACGCACCCCCATGGGATCAGATCCATCATTGACCGTACATCCACCTCAAGCCCTCGCCAGATACTGGGAGTTGTGAACGCTGTCCGCCTCCAAAGCTGCGATACCGAGCGCAGCTTTACAAAGTTACGGCGTTCTTCTTTGCCTACAAATCCCTCTTTGTTGAAAATCGAGAATTCAAGGATTTTCGCGATGAGTTCTGAGGGTATGGAACGGATGGGCGAAATGAGGGATGTGTACGATGTATATTCTTTTTCGATGGATTTTGCATTGAGCTTCCATATCGTCGAGAATATTTTGGAGTACTGATATTCGGCTTTTAGTTTCGGAAAGGCTGGATGAAAGATACTTCAGAACCGAGCTGAGCGGTGGGAGTAAACTTTTTGGGAGAGGATTATTGTTTGTTTTGAGATATGGGGTTAGGGGATTTTTGAACGCTATCAACATATTGAGCTGATTAATGAAGGGGTGAAGTAATGATATAATGACTTCGAAGATGCTGGAACAAGGAAAAGCGCGAACGAGTTTGATCACTTTCCACGACGGTGAGATAAGACTAGATTTTAAACATCACGTGGTACCGGATTAGATTAGATAAAATTATCTGTCCTCGGCCCAGACTTTCACCCAATGTTGCTGCTGCTGAAGTGACGGTCAAAAATAGTTTAACAAATAGCTGAGGGAGCGCTGAGCAGCTTGAAGCTCAGCTCTGTACATGTCCCGTGGGTCAACATTGGGTAAATGCAAGTCACTTTTCGGAACCGTTTGTCAGATATTACAAGGACTCAGGATATTACTACCAATTATCCGACACTTCCCACCAGAAGTAGTGAGCATCGTCTTGGAGAAGCCCTTCAAGTTTGGGAACGTCGACAACTCTGTATCCCTAGCACGTAGCCCCAGGGGGGATCTTTAGGCAACTATTGAGGAGGTCATAGCAGTATATGAGCATATGAGGCCTCCATAAGTGGAAGCACTGCTACTCACATCAACGAGAACGAAGTTGCACAGCAAGAGTAACCAGGGGCGCCTACATAAACGAACGTCAGCCTGATAGTACCGCATCATCATGGTCCATTGAGTACTTGCAGTCCTGTTATAGTCAATTGAGGTGGTTAGACTTGTCATTTGCGAATGCGAGCTAAAAATGCATCATAGGTAACGTACGGCATCTTTCCTGCCTGTGAGACACTCCAATTAGTGTCCATATACTTATCAGTTTCAAATACCCCAATTACGCACATTCCACGAGTATTGGGCCAGTTGGACTTGGAGGTGGATCTGTTGTGGCTCAGTGAGTTTCACATTCGGTGATATTGAGGTATATCTTGCTTACAGTCCGTTTGTGACCCGGCTGGAACGGCCGAAGCTGGATGAATCAGACTCAGCGCAAAGGAAAGCATGAGTACTAGAGCATGTCCAGTAGCTGGAGGTTTTGCGAAGATCATTCGTGATGAAAGACGGCGGGGGGATATAGTGATGCTGGACGGTACAGTTTGATAGCTCAGAATCGACTCTCCGTATGTGTGTGTAAATTGATTGATAGAGTGGCCGACTTTCATCCGGGCGCGAGAAAAGCCGTGTCCACCGCCTGACACCAACTGAATCCGTTTAGTTGATAACCATCATGAGTTCGAGCTCAAATTGTGGCTCTACTTTTACTCAATAGATAATTCTTGCCTGCCAAGCAGTTCCAAACTCCACCACCACCCGGGAGCGATGAATATCAGAAGAGAAATTCGTATATAGAGCCTTTGCACCTCAGTTATGGAAAAGCTGGAATCCAAATTCGCGCACTCTGAAAAAGATCTTCCATCATCGTCACTATGCCTAAGTGGTTCTCTCTCCTCGCTTTCGCCGCCATCGCACTGGCGTTTCCTGCATCTAACTCCGACGGGCCAATTCGATGTGAGCTACACTTGCTACTCGGGCTGGACATCTATAGACTAAAGCTTCTGTCGTTTGTGACGAAATCTAGGCCCCAAGGCGACTGTAAGTATAATGCATATCCCTGCTTATCGTGCCTGACGCAAATTTTCAGGATTGTGAGACGATCTGAAGAACCATTCTTACATTCTTGGGTCTAATACCTATGTTTTCTTTTCAGGTCCTGAGGGCTGGACTTGTTGCGGTCCCCTCGATGTAGAGCTGGGCGGGACGTAAGCTGATTCAACGTCTCTTCAGGACCGTTTGCTAATCACAAGGGCGCCCTTTGTCAGTTGCATCCTTTTGGAACCGGGTCAACACTGCATCTTTTAATTCGCAAACAATTGCGAGCTCCCCGGGAAGAACACCTGAAGCCATATTCCTTGTAAATGTAAAGCTTATGGATCATTTTAAACTTTTTCACATGGAAATTTGGAGTCGGCGTTCCTGAGAACCAGTACATAACAGTAAGCGCCTGTGTGGGCGCTATGTAGCTCTTCACCTAGAACAGAGCTTACCGCTACAGTTGAGTCCCCACGTACCAATGACGAACAGTCAAAGACAGCCCGGCCGACAGAAGTGCGAGACAACTGAGTCGTAGTACGTCTGTCCCTTGGTGGAGCCTCGCCGAGTCGCGATCGGGCAGGTTACACCGCAGTCAGGGTCGGCAGTGGAGAGAAATTCAATCGGGGATGAATTCGGGAGTATCACTAGCTGGATGTGTTTGAGAAAGGTCTTTTTTACCTGCATAAAATGGACCCGGGTTATGAGTAGCCACGATATGCCAACAGGATGAAACGCAGGACCAGAGGCCGACTCTAGAGCTAACTCCCTTGATCATGATTTGAGGCCGTCTTGTCGCTTTGAGCGCTGGTGTATTATTTGATTCACCAGAGTAATCGGATCTAATTCTCTCAGATCCATAAGAGCCTGGAAGCTGGATGTGTCCGCCGCACCGCTCGTGCGAGGGATATAAAACCGGGACTGCCTTCTTGTGAAATAAATATCGTTTCCGGCCTTCATACAAGTCAGCCTCCAAAGATATGCTTCCTTCCACCTCCATTTTTGTCAAGCTCCTTTGCCTGGTATTTGTCACCAGTGTTGTAGCTTCGGATGACACTGTACTGCTCTCGGGCAACAACGTCTGTGAGTAGCTAGCGTTCGGCCACTCTTACCCTCGTTGGCTGACAATGTTTCCTAAACCCGAATGTCGCACTCGCAGGTTCTAGTGACACTGTGAGCCGTTTTACCTCGAATAGCACATACAACGTTTCTGATCGCAGCACCATTTACCTTGGCTAGGATTGTAAATGACTTCACTCTCATGGAAAGATCCTTACACGAACGGACCTGACGTAATGTTTCCACTCACTTTACCAGGCAATGCTGGGTGGTCCTGCTGCAGGGCTGTCCCACAATGGAGGTACGCGTTGCTCCACTATATGATGCTCTTACAAACGCTGTAATGATGCCTCTCGCGCGTCTAGGTGCTTCAAACTACCGGAAGGCACCGCGTGCTAGTTTTGTCGACGCAAAGCCCGAATGAAGGCAGCCGGATCTATTATTGTAGCCTACATACCTACCGTGCTTCTTTGGTGCTTCTCTCCTCAATCATACGTGTTGATCTTTACCAGCACTTGACGGCATTCTTGCCACATCGAGACCGGGCAACCGAATTTGACGGACACTCGTGTAATGTGCATGAAACGGCCCCCTAGTGCGTAATTGGGCGCTTCAAGCGCATGCATACCTGGCCGCTGCCGCTATTTTGTCACCGGCGATATCGCGCCTGTCCTTCAAATTATTAATAGCTTCGTGGGCCGGTTGGCCATCCTCCGTCCTAGTCTTGCTCGTGCATGACGGCTTCTCACCGATAGTTAAATAGAAGCAGGACAGTCTGGCGTCTGCATCGACAGCTCTCTTTCCTGCTGCCATCTCTCTTCTGACACTCGAACGCTTAGCCATCTATTCGGTCGTCATGAATGCCAAGTTCTTAGCGCTCTTAGCCCTCGCCTCTTGTGCCCTCGCAGGCCCAACTCCCAGCGAGGTCCCTGCGGTGGCCGCTGACGCTGCCCGACCAGATCCATCTGGCCTCCCGTTAAATGCTCCCTGTAACGGTACGCATTTCCATACTCGGGCGAGAAATGCAAACGACTAATCATGAATTACTTTTCCTTTACGCGCCATCCCAATAATACACACTACCAGCCATCATTCCTGTCGATGTAAGCATCTACTCCCGCTTTGTGTGACCTGATCACTGATAAGTGCCCACAATAGCCATGTACTTGAGAAACCCATCCAATCTATTGTATCTCAACTGAACTGACACATATTCGACAGGCCAGACTGGTCTCCACTGCTGTGCATTTGCCCCTCAACTCGGTGGCCAGTAAGTAGTGACGGCACACCCCACTTTGACTGTCTTAACAGTGCGCTGACATTGAACCTGCCACTTATATAGGTGCCTCCCGCTCGATACGGCGTGCTAAATGCGCAGTCCCCAGTAGAGTATTTCGGAGTATAGGGCCGGTGTACTGCCTTTTTACTACACGTATTTTCACTACGAGATGAAATATAACCCCAGTGTACACCACATGCGCATGGACGCTTTGATGCTCGGCGTACTATTACATCGTACATACCATAACCTCCAGATATTCAAATTCAAATTTACAGTATGCAATATGCAATCAGATGCAAGCTTCCTGACAACGGTACGGTGGCCGAGAGGTATCAGGTCCAAATCCCGATTTCGTTCTCATGATATATGATGTGGGTGTGTACGAATCCCACGCCCCTATCATTGGGCATATTCTATCTTTGAACGAGTTCAAGTTTTTACAGCTCTTCCAAGCTAGTGTAAGGTAAAAGAAGGCTATAATCGGTCTAGTAGATAGATTTCTGTATTTATATACCTTGTATATACCAGGTAAATAATTGTATACCATAAAGCAGTGAAATTACGTTCGGAAACAATTTGAACGAAGATAAGCGCTCGAAAGTTCAATCAAAGCTTGCCGTCGACATTGACGTCGACAAGCTGAGAGTACAGCTCCACCATCTGCACAAATATAGTCCACCCATCTTTAGCTAGAAAATGCGGTGACCCGATATTTTGATGCAGGTCAGTGCAGAGGGCAACAAGGTCATCATCGCCAAACTGCATGAGGTGTGGATCGTCGTACCGGGTGAGGAGACGGTCAATGTCCTCATCAGGAATTTTGATGAGAAGATTATCTACACCATTGTAACGTGTTGGGTTGGTGTAGAAGCCAATTCTCTGCCCTCCAGTTGGCATCAGACTGTTCTTCTGCTTGCGGACCCGGTGAATTTCGCTTTCCTTCACCACCTCATGGTTAGTTAGATGGTAGTATATGCTTTTGTATTGCGCTTATACCTAGTTTATAGTGCTACCCAGCGCTACGGGCTTGTGTACCGTGGGGCGAGGGGCGAGGGGTTGGACGAGTTCACTACGCAGCACACCTGCAACTCAATCTGCGATGCTATGAAACTTGCACCATTGGCTGACGTTGATTGGACAGTCCCAGACAAGCTGGATTCAGATGATGAGAGTATGGATATCATCAGGACGAGTTACAGCCCCTCAGAGCGAGGATGGCCACGCGATATCCCAGCTGGACAACTGAGCCAACTCAATCAGCGCAGACAGCAACTTAGATGTCGATTGACCAGGGTGTATCACACACAGTAGCGCTTAGGGCAGTATTAGGCCGTATCCATGTAATAGATCTATTTTTATGATATATACATACACATGGATACCGATCAGATTGAATATTACCTTCCATATACCTTACACGAGCTTGAGAGCGCTGTAACAACTGAGTACTGAACTTATTCAAAGGGCGTCGCGTCTGTGCCAATGATAGGGGCGTGGGATTTGTACATGTCACACCGCCACATTCTGAGAACGAAATCATGATTTAAACCTGATACCTCTCGGCCACCGTACAACGGATACATATCACTTTACGGACTTGTGAGTTTTTCAGAGTCATTGACCCTGAGTTTGTATGTGCGCCGGCGGTTTAAGCCTGAAAGTTACCGTTCGTGTGGGTCTCCGTTACCAATCAATTACGGTGTGTTCAAGGGGTAGGCATCTTAAGGCGAGAGTTAAGATGGGAAAAAGTCATATCCGCATTCAAGTTCCACGTTGCTTTCAAAGATTGACTAGGCCTTGAAGTCGAGCGATACTGCCATAAACTGACTCCAGGCAGAACTTGGAGTTCCGGGCACGGCGCGTGCGAAGCGTATCCGACATTCGTGGATCGACAGCACTCTGTTCGTGGTATGCAGATTCCCAATTTGGTCTTGATCTCAAGAAGTTTCAGGGAAAAAAGAAAGGTTCTTTTCTTCCGCTTTCGGTTCTCATTATAAACATTCCTAACTGCACGTTCACGATTACATGATATACGATGTGTATCGAAGTAAATTGAAAGTCCCGCGGATTAATTCTAGGGGTTGTGTTTGAGCATGGTATTGATTCCTCTAAATGCACTTAGAAGATGCAAATTTCATCGGGCCCCAACTTGCGGCAGCTGCGTAGGTCAAGGGGGAGAGAGAGCGTACTTAGATTTATGACACTCATGGCATATATACTGGGCACTCACATTCCTCCGACGTCTTCGAAGATTGGTCCACAGCAGGTAAATCCTTCAGGGCCTGTGAGAGTCAGTAAGTGATGTCTGGAGTTTAAGGTGGAGAGATTGACATACAAACGTCACCCTGGGTGTGGGGCCCCGAGAATGCGCGGCGGTTAGCAAAAGGACGGGACCAAGGTTAGGCACGAAATGCACGTACAGCTTCGTTGGCACCTGCGATTTAAATTAGCAAAGGACTAATGTCGAGCTTCAGAATGGCTTACAGTGAGAGGTGGCGACTTCGGCGGTGGCAGCGGCATCGTCGACTGGGGCAGCCAATGCACCAACGGCGAACAGAGCGAGGATGGCGACGAAGAATCTAGCCATTGTGGGATATTGGGGGCAAGAGGAACTGACTTTTTGCCTTGCAAATAGCTTGACATTTATAGGACGATTCAGACAAGATTCGGATCATCCCGAGCCCATCGCCAGAGAGAGAGATAGGTCGTTCCAAAGCGCCGAACGCCCTCGCACATCTAGATCAGATGAAATCTTCTCCAATCCATTCCATTCCTTTCTACGTACGCCGGTTATGTCGTCGGTGAAGTGCAGCGAGTTTCCCCAAATGATTTTAGCATCGCCATTGAGCCCCTCCTGCAGAAGAGTTACGTTGGGAGCACATGGATCCGCTAGAGGGCGGCTTTTGGTGTCCGAAAATATCAAGGAGCTGGTTACATCTGACGGCAAGTGGCAGACGGGGGTAAATAAGCGCAGTCACAAGCAAGGGACACAACTAGACCGGGATTCCCGTTGAAGTCCATGTGAAAGGGAGTTCCGGAGACTTGGATTTAGTGAGAACGTTTCTGGATGATATTGATATGCATCGGGGCCATGGGAGCTTAAATATTTAGAGAAATCCTTCGGATGAATTGTAAGATTGTTAATGCTTGGAGCCAATATTGAGCCAATATGTTGATTCCAGTAAATTCAGCCATCGTAGAAATAGCCAGAAGGAGTTGAGCAACGGTTTATGTGTGCGCCAGAGCTCAACCGTGACGGCCAAATGCCCATTGATTTGAATAGCCTTCAACATCGCTGTTTTCGGGACAGTGGGATAAAGCTCGATAGCGTGGATAAGGGTGGATAAGGGTGGATAAGGGTGGATAATATAGGTTAATCCACCCTTATCCTGTATTATCCACCCTTATCCCACGCTATCCCACGCTATCCCACTGTCCGGTGTTTACTGATGAAGTTCTGGAATCTACATGCCAGCATCGCGCCTCGCTGCCAAAGCATTCCGTCAACTTTCTGTAAACTGTTGTCGAATTCTCCCCTAAATGCATGCAAATTCTCACCTCCTGGAGCTCTGCAGTAAGGTACATATACCCAAAGGTACTATCGTTCCCGGTAATTGCGGATGGCGACAGCAACAACTTCCAAGTTGCGGAAAGAGACATGAACCTACGCTGGAAGCCGAGCCCCGGAAGGTCCAGCACAGCAGGCACAATTAAGCACAAGCAAAGGACAAACAGAGAATAGGTCCCAAATTATTATCGACGAGCTGGGGAACCATCGTTGACGAAGAACATGGGCCGCCTACGACGTTCTCGCGCTCATCATGCCCGCAGGGATGTCCATAGGGCATCCAGAACGAGGGTGAGCTCGGCTATCAGCGGCTCCTAGCATCCCAAACTTGTCGCTAATATATTTTCTATTCAGGCGAGAGTCAAGGATTTGGATCAAATCCAGCTCATAGATCT
Organism: Coprinopsis marcescibilis; assembly: GCA_004369085.1. Taxonomy (NCBI): domain Eukaryota; kingdom Fungi; phylum Basidiomycota; class Agaricomycetes; order Agaricales; family Psathyrellaceae; genus Coprinopsis; species Coprinopsis marcescibilis. Next base: position 93,714 of record ML210207.1, read on the forward strand.
GGATCCCAAGGTATGGGTCTATCTAACTTGGGTTTGAATGCATCTAAAAGTGCTCTAGAACAGGGCTGCTCTTGAAGCCCAGCCTTTGGATTACGAAAAGCCGGGTTTGGCGCAACATTATTGTGTGGAGTGTGCAAAGTGAGCTAAAAATTTGCGATACTGCAGCTAAATATTCACAGTTTCGTAGGTACTACGAGACCGATCATGCCCTTAATTCGCATTGGAGGAGCAAGGTTCACAAACGGCGGTTAAAGGACCTCAAGCAACCGGCGTACACAATTGAGGAGGCGGAGCGAGCGGCAGGGCTGGGCAGAGAGGGGAAACGACCAACAACGACAACAGTGGTAGCGGCAGCGGTTTCAGAAATGGAGGTCATTGCCGATACATGAAAACACGGTGCGACCTACCTGCTGACATTATTTTAACCCGCTCAATCGTCATCTTAGGCCGAAATCGACATTGTTCACTTTTCAACACTACCAATGAACAGATCTAGTTCTCCCCGGCCACCGAGCACTCGATAGGTTTACGATTCAGAACATCCCAAGCCAAGCTGGTTCAGTCTGCGTATAACAACTCGCCGAACCACACAGACACACGGAGCATCAGGTCACTCCATTACTTCCCGCACCGTCTCACAATGTCACAGTGTCGACCTACTATGTCAATCTACCTATTGGACATCTCGAAAAGGGCCTCAGGCCCATGTGAAATTAACAGTGTTCCCGAAAGCCATTCAATTATGCTTGATATCCGCGTCATAACCAGATGAGGTGGTACAGAGTTGATATCAACGAAGCTATTGGCTTTGGGTGCCAATTGCCCCATTCACTGGCTGTCCAATTCTGTGGAAAGCGGCTAACTGAAAGGGATTCATTTCAGGAGAGGTCTTCTTCTACTCACAGGCAACCCAACGTTGACGTCTGCAAATGGCTGCTGAGTTTATTCCTGTTTTTGGATTCTCGTCGTGATCAGGTGAGAATATGTTTTGTTAGATCTTCTAGTCTCTCGTCAACTATCAGGTTTATAACCCCAGTGGTCCCAGTAGGCGTAGGCGACGCGGGTGGAGATGGCAGTTCGACCGGTAGGAGTCTTCGTCTGTTCCTGCGATCATCAATATTCGTATTGTCTGCTCTTAGAACCCAACGTGACGATACCACCACCTCGGTTAGCTTCCATCTAACAGAGCAACAAGAAGTAAGGTTGCTCATGCATTTACAGTGACTAACGAAAAACAGAAAGGGTATATAACGGGACATTAAAACGAATCCACAAACTTTTAATCTTTCTTCTCAGGTGAAGCGTTGGTCGCTAGAGTATCTTCAGAAGCTGGCATGAGGGCCATATCCACCAACCTCCTTGGATCCGGTAACATATCACCATGGCTCCTGCTCATGCTCATGCTCATGCTCGCACGGACACCTTGCGAGACCTTCCTCTCGACCGCACCAGCATCATCACCAAATACCTCGCCAAGCTGCTCTAATGTCTTCCCGGCGGTCTCCGGGTACATCTTCCAGACGATAAAGCCGGAGGTGGCGCAAGAACCTAAGAGGACGAAGTAGAAGCCACCGTGGATCACGGAGAAGAGAGGTGGTGTGATGAAAGCGAGCAAAAAGTTGGTTATCCAGTTGACACTGGTTGACAGGGCCATTCCTTTGCCTCGAGCGCGGATAGGGAAGATCTCGGCCCCCAGCAACCATGGTGTCGGGCCCCATCTACAGATGCCAAACAGTCAGCAATTTATTATAACCTATATGCAGCATTGATACTGACGTTGCTCCATAGACGAACAGATACACACAGACAGCTATGACAGTTCGGTCAGCATCGGCTTTCCCATATTACGGTCACCCAAGAATAGCGTACCAGCAAAGAACCCGAACGCAGTCGCCCTCATCGCCTCGCTACCTTCCGGCAACTTGTCCACGTGGAACTGCAATGCTCCCAGACATGCCAATGCGAGGGTCAACCCGGCACTTCCCACCAATAAAAACTTTCTCCTCCCCCACTTGTCAATGAAAATCATCGTCGGTATGGTGCCCGCACAGTATATGATAGCACAAGCACCCGAGTATAGCAAAGCTTCCTGGATCACGAACCCAGCCCTCAGCAAGTTCTCCGGGAGAAAGTAGAGGATCGCGTTGATGCCGTTGCTTTGAGCAAATTGCTGGCAGCTGACTCCCACCATGGCTCGCGATTTGTACTGGGTGAAGAGCTGGGTCCACGAACAGTCGCCCAATGCGCGTTCCGTGTTGATGGCCACCTCGATCTCCATGAAGGATTTGACGATCATCGGGTCGTACACGTCGCCAGTACCATGAAGATCGGCCAGCACCTGCAACGCCTCTTCGCGACGTCCACTCTGGATGAGCCATCTCGGGGTTTCGGGGAGGATGAACGTCCAGAGGAAGAGGATTACAGATAGAATTGCTTGGACGATGTATGGACCCCGCCACGAGAGTTCGCTCGGCTCTTTGAAGAAGAACCCATAACCGACCCACGCGGATAACGCGTATCCGGTGTTCAGAAAGAAGTATTCGATGGCGACGAAGAGACCGCGGCTGTGACCTGGGGCGATCTCGCACTGAAGAATGGGGACAGTCATGGAGAGAATACCGACACCGACTCCTTGGATACAACGACCAATGATGAGGGCGGCAAAGTTGGGCATGAATATTTGGATCAAGGCCGCCACGAAGTAGATGAAAGCTCCTATCCGGACTGACATCCTTCGACCAAGGTAGTCGCAGGTGTAGGAGGAGGCGAAGGAGGCGAGGAAGGCTGTGATGTTGAGGCAGGATATGGCTACGGCTATAGACGACATGTTTCCGGGTCAGTGAATACGGGAAGAGGAATACACCGCGATATCGCGACACACCTTGTACGAATGGGTTCACACCGATGTTGCCATTCTCTATATCCTGAAAAGATAAACTCGGCCCGTACATCCGCTTAATGAACGTCGGTTGCACTTGAGCTGCAGCGATTACGCCCTGGCTGTACCCAAACATCGCATCTCCGAGCGATGCCAGGGCAGACGAGGCGAACAACAAAGGTTTACCGACCATCCATCGCGGATATCGATTCTTGATTTTTCGATGTTTGAAAGAAAGCATGGGTTGAAAGGTGGACAAGGCAATTGAGGCTAACTTTCGTGGTGGCGGACTTTTGTATGATATCGAAATGGACTCAGCCGTCGTACAATTTAAAAGATAATTCTAAACCGTGCACAAAGCGTATTTCAAAATCAGGCTAAGCCTATCTAATTCGCGACCAGATACAATGATGTAAACCTCTATGGAAGCCCACTCTCCCATACTCAATCTGGGGCATACAGCGTGAGCCTTGAACCTCCAGAGAACGTCGATGACGAGATGCTCTCTGGCCTAGGACTTGAGAGGTTAGAGGCCATTGGAGTAGGTCCTCCGACGTAGAATTTTCGGAGCGTTTTGAAGCTGGCCTGTTGCAATGCGTTAATGATCTTGACATATCCCTTTGAAGTGGCGATGTCCAGAGCAGTGTTCCCCGTAGAGTCTCGTATATCAACGTCAACAGACCGATTTTTCAACAGAGACTTGACGACGGTGAAATGACCATTTGCCGAAGCGTGGATAAGGCTCGTCGAACCGTTTTGGTCGCGGATGTTGGGATTTATGGAGGGTATAACTCGCAACAGAGCGTCCACCACATTTGCATGACCCTGGAAGGACGCACGCATTAGTGCTGTAACGCCAAAGATGTCCTGGGAATCGATAGCCTCTGTAGAGCAAGTTTGTTCCAACAAAAGTTCTACTATGTCGATGCAACCATTCCACGACGCATGCATAAGAGGTGTGCATCCGTGCGAGTCTGCGGCTTCAAGCTGAGTGGCAGGGTCAACCGCCAAAAGCGAGTACGCTATCGATACGGATTGAGTGGACGAGATCGCATGCAGTAGGGTAGTGGTGCCGTCGGCGTCCTTAATGCTGACGTTGATGGATTTCTTCTTCAGCAGGGTTCTGACAATGTCGAAGTGACCGTTCCTTGACGCGTGCATCAGAGCCGTTGCCCCCAATGAATCTATGGCGTTAACGTCGATGGTGTCGTCCTCGACCAACGCTCGGACGAGTTCGAGGTGGCCCGATGATGCTGCATTGATCAAGGTCTTGGCTCCAAGTTTCTTTCGAATGGAAATATCGTGAGGTTTATCCTTGGTCGCAGCGACGACTGCCCAACCGTGTTGACTTCCATCCAAGCTAGGGATACGCGTCACGACGACGTTAAGTGCGTCCCATAAGGCCATTACAACGTCGAAGTGGCCGTTCGAAGCGGCGTGGACCAATGCAGTTGAACCGCGGGCGTCTGTGGCATTGATGGCGAGGGCCTTCATCTTTAGTAAGGCTTGAACAGCTTCGATATGGCCTCGAGCCGATGCTTTCATAAGGGCGGTCTCCCCTAGATTGTCCCGAGCATTGAAGTGAATCCCTTCCACCGCAAGTAGGGCTTTGACGAGGTTGGTGTGACCGTCTTGCGCCTCCCTCATTAGAATTGTCATTCCCTTTGCATCCGCGTCGTTTATGAGTGGACGTCGGTTCTTCAACAAGGCGTCAACCACCTCGTCAAGGCCATTAGAGGATGCGTAGATTAGGGCGAAGTCGTCCTTCCTGAAGACAGGCTTGATATCAACATCTCGCAGGTTCATCAACACCCTCACCGCCCCATGTCTACCCTTGAGCAGCGCGACCATCAATGCAGTGTGACCATCATAATCTGGGATACTGGTATCCACCCCTCCATGTCCCAAGAGTGCCTCCACGACCTCATCCACATTGTTCCCCACCCATACTGCAGATATGAGCGCCGTCCACCCATCTTCATCAACCGCATTGACGTCGATTCCCTCCACCCCCAACAGCGTCCTAACGACTTCCACATGGCCGTTGCGCGAAGCCTCAATTAGCGCCGTGTTTCCGTCCGAGTCCGGCAAGTTTACAGCGATGCCATCGGTATTCACCAGGGCCTTCACGACGTCATCGTGCCCCTTCGAGGACGCAATGAGCAAGGGAGTTCGACCATTCTGGTCGCGAGCATTGAAGTCAATCCCATCAACCTGCAGCAACCTCTCCACAATTGAAATGTCCCCATTGCTAGACGCCTCGGCAATGGCGGTCATGTCATGGAATGCAGCGACGTTGACATCCACTCCTTCCACTCCTAGCAGAACATTCACTATCTCCAAGTGTCCAAGACTCGCCGCAAGTGTCAAGGCGGTAGCGCCCAATGCAGTTGTCGCGTTGACGTCGCATAGTCTCGCTGAGGATATTCCTGGTGTCTCGCCACTCGGGTTTCTTTCTACGATTTGGCGCAAAATATCGACGAGTTTGAACGCTGCGGGGATATGAATGCTTTTGAGTTTATCCCACTTTCTTGGCCAAAAGGCTTGCTGTAGTGGGTAGCGTCGGCATCTGCGGACAAAATCGACGAGGATGGTGGCCTTTGAAGACGATTGTTGTGCGTGTGCGAACCAAGATGAATAGGCATACTCCAAAAGTGGCTTCGAGCGGAAATCGGCCGCCATCTGCCGGCCTTCGTTTTCAACATCGAAGTTTGCGAAGCCATATTGAAGGAGAAGCATTGCGCAAGTCGATGCGATTAACGTGTGAGGGTTTTCGGGAAGGTTCACTTTAAGGTAGACCTTTAGGTATTCCCTAGCAGTATAGTCTGCAAATTGCATTGGTTTCAGCGAGTTGAAGATACGACAGAGTTCTTCCAAAAGAACTTACGGATGAGACGGACCAAGCGGCTCTTCGGGTCGATTGTGAGCAACCCACAACATAGGGAAACGATGGATTCGGTCTCCACACGTCGTTGGGGGTCAAACTGATATGTTGTCGGACAAACAGCCAGTGCTCGTTCCAAGTCCTCGGTTCTCAACGGCCTGCGAGAGTAGATCACCCAGGCTAACAGTCGTTGAACAACCGGCAAGATGCGTTGCTTTTCAATTCGCCCCATGGTCGCTGCGTACATGGCATTGACACCATCAGGAAGGTGATCCAAAGAGTCGCGGAAGTCTTTGACGCTGAGACATTCCTCGAGCATGTCCAAATGAAGGGATGCTAAAAGAAACCTTTCCGCAATTGATGAGTATTCCGAAAAAAAAAGAAGGCTATTAAAGACTTACATTCCCGACGCCTTGCTTTGGATCTTGGAAATGACCTCCCGCTTCAAATCATCATTATGCTTGAAGATCAGTCGACCATGCATGCGACTAATCCTCTGCTCCACCAATAGTGCAATATCAGAATCATGTACCACAATGTCCATGAACACTGCATTTGGCGCCAGATCCCTCAACGACGTCAAGGGTCTCGAAGTGATAAAGAAGTTAATCGGGAGCGACGAGAAGACAGAAAGAAGATCAATCTGAACGTCGTTTTTGGCCTCATCCAAGCCATCCAGAACACAATATCCAGTGGCGAAGAGGCCAGATGTCGCAATCCGTCGCAGAACCTCGAAAAGTTCTATCTGCGATGGGTGTGTGCCTTTGTTGTAATGGGCTCTGACGAGTGGTTCGACAAAGGGCCAAACAAGGTCTGGATAGCATTCGAGCAGCTGTTTGAGGAGGGCGGCGAGAATGTCTTTGACGGAAATGCGGTCCGTATAGCGACAAAAAGCGAAGGCGACACAAATGTTGCCCTGAGTCTTTGCGAGCTCCCGGAGGTGGTCAATGACGATCGACCTGGGTGGAAAATTAAGATCACAGTTAATGGACCGATGTTCACTGGCACTTACGAAAGAATGGTTTTCCCGGCACCAGCTATGGTATTGGGTTAGCATGATTAACGAACATTTAAGGATGCAACGTACGCATTCCTGTTCCCCACAGTATCCCGCCCTCCTTCAGCCAAGCTTGAAACTTTCGATTCTTGATTACCCAAATCCCCGTGTTCGGTGCCCTCTGGCTCAGGTTGTCCATTTGTATTACGTTGAAATTGATGTCTGTCAACCAAATTTTGACCTTATGCACGTCTATAGTAAGCGTAAACCGACGATGTCTTGGGAGCGACCGAGGCTGGGGGTTCGTACCTGAGAAGCCTTCCGCGAGCGGAGATCCTAGCACTTGGTAGGTGGTAAAACTATACGAATCCCTTCCAACCACGTTCACGCTACTACCAGCCAGGTTGACGCTGCTGGCAGATTGAAAAGCATGAACGCCGCCATTCTCCGCTGGAGCTGGACACCCGGTCAACAAGAGTAAAGCATGAATCAGTTGCTTACTTACTTGTCATTTCACTTCAACGCTCCAAGGATGGGATAGCATCAGTATCCCACCAAGGAAAGGGTCGAACTTGGAGCGGGAAGCAGAAAGCGAAATACAAAGCAGCGCGGAGGCTTCCTTTAAACGTTTGAGATTCACACACATAGCCCAGGCGAGCGCTTACTTACGACATTTTGCTGTGTTTGCAGGCAGTGTGCTGAGCAATTAGCCCGTATCAAATTGGTGAAGACCTGTCAATATGTTGCCGAAATGGAAAAGAACCACCGCCTCATTTGCACATTATGCTTCCTATGCGCCTGCTCGAGCCAGTTACTCTCAGTGGGCGACTTTCCATAAGCACTTTTGAATTTCTACGAATATAATAAACGGACTCGCCGAGATGCCGCTGGGACCCCGTACCTGAAATCAATGTCGTTGCTAGGCAAGTGGGTCTGAACAGAATAGAATCTGTTCGTAGGGCACCCCCCCCCCTCGAACAGACTGGAATAAAAGCTTACTATCGCCTACCTAGTATTTATAAAAATTTCAAAGGTGCATGATTTTGGGTATGTTACTGAGTATATTATCTTCCCGGGAGTTCAGGGTAGGTATATAATCGTCTAACCTCGAGGTTTATGTAGTTATTTGAGCGATAAAGAGGTAGGTACTACGAGCGGAGGAATTCCGGTGTATCCAAGTCGAAAATACATAGTCTTTATAAAATTGTCACGCCCCGTCACACTCAGCCGATCTCAACTCCGCTCGGCTCTGTCATGCAGACGACAGGCCAGCAGCTCAAACGCAGTGCAAGTCAGTTCTACGACCCAAAAAAATGGAATGAATGGATTATTTATCATGAATACGGGAAAATCCATTGTACTACGATAATGTTTGTGAGGGTCCAGGCGAGTGTGTTTGGGCAGGGCATTTGGACGGAGCTTGAATATGTCACGCTGGGAAGCCTTGCAGAGACCCTCTTCGTTTAGAAGCGAACTACCTACCTCTGGGCTAAAGATCTCTTAAAATTATGTTACAAATATGATCTACATATGCACTAGTAGTCCTGAAAAAAAATTAGAGGCGAACGCCCTCTGGAATTATCTTCGATCTGGGGCGATACTGGGATGCACGCTGATTTCGCGCAAATTTTCACCATTAAACGACACCTCCTGCCCTCACTTCTTATCCAAAAATCACGAAAAAAATTGTGTAGCCATCCTAGAGAGTATTCACATCATACTGGCTCATTACCCTGGCTCTCTGTGGCGGTTCTACTGCTAAATTCACGATTTATAAACTCCCAATAATTTATAAACACTAGGTCGGCGATAGTACCTGCCTCTTTGAGTTGCCCCAGCTCTCACGAATGCTATAATTATCGATTTAACCCCGGAGGACACTGTGCCCATTGCTATTTTAGGGTTGTGTACGGTAGTTGTGAACATGGAGAAGTGTAGCATGCAACCAGCAGGCCTTCGCACTGAGACCAGCGTGTCAAGGCTAGTATGAACGATACATGTAATACGTGTCAAGTTGATTGGCGCGTCTTTAATGTTTCTTGGTCATAACCTCTTTCTCCTTTCTTTCCTTCGTGCTCTCCTCATGCTCTCAGCAGGAAAGGCTCCAGATCCACAGTGTCATACAGCGTAGAGACGGAGTATTATATTGCTTATGGAAAACGGAATGGAATAGATTGTCATTTGGAGCCGTATTCACACTCCGCCTGGCACCGCTCAGAGATTAAACTGGAATATTCCTTATGGAAAGTCACCCAGTATGACGGGAGAACACAGCCAGGCACACCAGGATGATGGCCGTAAATAGTTTTCAAAAGTTAACCCGGGTCCCGGGGGATTCGGCGGGATTATGTACGTAATGGCCGACTTCCCCTTGCGAATTCTCCTGCCTAGCTGAGTATTGAGAATCTCATCCTCAGAACGAAAAAGAAAATCGGACATGGAAGCAAAATATGTAATACAGTGGAGATAAGAGTTGAGAATAAGCGTAAAGGGTGAAACGGAAAAGGGAAAGTGGACAATGTCGGTCCATCCCGACCCGACAAAGAGAAGAGGGAACGACTACGAAACCCGTTTCCTTGCAGTCCCAATCGTCGTATTGTTGACCTGTAAAAGCAAGGCCGTCAGATGTAGTTCCCTAATGACCATAACACACAAGCCCACCTTGGTCGCAAACCTCAAACTCGTCAACGACTCGTTCAAATGGGCAGCAAGCGGCGAAAGGTTAAGAACCATCTGCAAATAGACAATCAGTTTCAACATCCATACCCAACCTCCAAACCAGAATAAGGCACATACCAGAGTCTTTGAGCTCCCGCTCAGCGAGTTCTGCAACAGATACGTCAACTTGGAGTTTCTATAGGGCACATGTCCTTCCTTCTCCTTCACACCCGCTCCTCGCTCGCCGAGCGCGGCAATCACGTCACCCAGTGCACTCAAGCTCTTGTTGATCGCCTGCGTCTCCCGAACGCGTTCCTTCTCTGTGACACCAGGGCCAAAGCTGACATTGAGCCTTTCGCTTCCAGCTAGATCGACCAGATTCAGGCACCCTTCACATGTCTCCCCAGTACCCCCCAAGGTCAGACCACCCGTGCCTTCGGTCCCGTTTCCACCAGGGTAGAGGGTCGGTTCGGGCGTAGTTGAGCCAGAGGCGGCGCGTACACCAACGTTGACACCGCTGATACGGAGCGTGAAGACAGAGTGGCTTCGACTACTCCTCTCGTTCATGAGCGTCGCAGCTACGCTTCTCCGGGATTGCGCCCTCCCGAGCAGGACCTTGACTTGTGATGGTGAGTGGAGAGGCATAACTGTGAGCTCTGTCACTGTCGTCCGACCAGTTTTGGGATCGTGCTTGATCTCGTGCTTCTTCTTATCTTCCAGTGAGGTCGAAGTGGAGAGTAGATCATGGATGCTTTCGTTATACTGAGGGTGGATATTAGCAGGGCGTTTCCAAGGAGGAAGCTTATACACACAATTTCGAGGAATTGTCCTTCGATCTTGTATTCCCATCCTTTGCTCCTCATCTCCTCTGCGACTCTGAACACTTGCTCGACGGCCCTGGGAATCATACCAGCAGTCGAATCATTCTGAATGGGGGTTGTTCAGATACAATTAATAGGAACAGTAGATGAATGCGCACCTGGCCCCCTTCCATAGTGAAACTCTTGCCTGAACCGGTTTGCCCATACGCAAAGATACAGACATTGTACCCGTCGATACAGCTCTGAGCCAGCTGGGAGATCTCCTCAAAAACCTCACGCTGCGTAGATTCGGGTTCAAATACGCGATCGAACCCGAAATTCCACTGCTCCTTCCGCTCCATGCCCATCGCACTCTCGCTGGTTGAGCAGAGTACAATCTCTTTATGCTCCTTCTTATCCGGGAACGCAATTCTCGCCTTCAACTTCTCTGCGTCTTCCATGGGCACCGATGGCGGTAGATCAGATGACAGTACAGGCCGAACTCGACAGAAGACCCTGATGTTACCCTTGAGTTCGAGAATCTGGTTGTGCAACTTCCTGCGAAGCGTCTCGCCCTCAAACACTTCTTTCTTCATCTCCACCACTGCCTTCTCTTTCTCCTCCAACATTTGCTTGAGATCTTCCACCTCCGTATTCTTCGTCGCCAACGCACGCTGCAAGGCAGTAACCTGCGCTCGGAACGCCTCATTCTCTGCCGACAGTGTAAGCTGCGTCTGACTCTGTGTCGCAAGCGTCGTCCTAAGTGTTTCCACCGTAACCCTCTCCCTGTCCAAATCACCTCTCACCACCTTCAAATCTTCATTCGCCTCCCTCGCCTCCCGATCCTTCTTCCGCACCTCCATCTCGAGCTCCATCACCTCCTTCTTGTACTTTTTCCGCATATCCTCCAGCTCGTCAGTGAAGTTGACAAGCTCCCGTCTGTGACTGAGCTCCTGAGCTTTGGCATCGCTCAATTGCCGGCTGAGCGCAAGGTGGTTAGACTGCAGTTCGCTAACCTTGTTGCGCTCACTGGCCATCTCGTTCGCAAGCTTTTCGGCATCAGCGCGGCGAGCTTCCTCGAGAGAGGCCAATTGTGTTTGGAGGTTGGAAAGAGTGGGTGGTCGAGATGTAGAGCCAGAGGCTTTGGCGTTGCGTGCGGCTGCGCCAGAGACTGGCCGGCCACCTGCTCTGGTGGCAGTTGTCGATGTTGGTTTGGCCGGTAGTCGAGCTGGCCCGGAGCTCACTGGTGGAGCACTGGTTCCTCTTGTAGATCGCGCGAGTGTGGTTGGAGGTCGTCCCTGTGGCCTGGCGATACCCTTAGGCAACCCTCGGCCAAAATTACTCGAGGACATCGTCGGTACACCCGTACCCGATGCCGCAGCCCCATCGTTGGATGATGAGCTACTTGCGAGATTCCCTGCTTTCTTCGACGGTACTAGAGGTGCTCCTGTTGTAGCTGCCGATCTCGTTGACCGTGTTGGGCGAGCAGCTGTCCCCAATGCAGCCACCTTTCTAGGCTGGTTATTGTTACTATCTCGCGAAATATCTGCTTCGTCTTCCTCGTCGATTGTGCTTTTCCGTTTTCTGGTGTTCCTAGTGTTGACAAAGTTGGTCATTGTTGCTGGTAATGTCGGTGCGTTTTCAGCGTTGGTTGGCGAAGAACTTCTAAGGCGTGGTAGGCGGGACATTGTTGGGCAGTTATAATTAGATTTCTATTGGGGTCGTCAGAAAGTTTCATAGAGTAGCGGCTATTGAACTTACATTGGATTTCTTTGCAAGAAATCATTCTTCCTGGTTGAATTCAACCTGGCTTGCGGTCAACGACGCGCCAAGCATGTGGACGTGTCACGTGCCCGCGATCTCACGCGTCTGATTTGCACCGCCACGATCTGCCTGTTCAACCAACTTAGGGGCCACTCCTGCGACTCGGACTCCCAACGGACTCCAGACTTGCTCCAGACAAGCCCGCCAAACAACCAACAAAATCGAACTCAATTGAGCTTGGAAATGAGGTGTTTGGGGATGCAGAAGTATTCTTAATTTATTTGCCATTTGGTTGTGACTCTTGCCAGTTTTAACTTATCGATGAAGTAGGTCTTGAAGTCCTTAAGTTTTCCTCTGCATGAGACGACACGTTGTCTCGACACAAATTTGATTAGATAATGGTAGTACTTGTACTTCTGGTCAATCTGGTGTATATACAGGCGGGGCACCATTTTCCCTGTTGACTCGGATCGTCGTTGACCGGCTCGAGCCAAACCGAATCCCACTATCTTGGTAAAGCGTAGGTTGTGGAGCACCTTGGATGCTTGGAGGTTGCAGTTTCGCCGACACAGTAGGATTTAATCCATGGGATGATGATTGACCCAACGCGGATGTGGAACGGGTATGGCCATGAGACGACGTTTGATTTACCGGGAGGATGGGTGCATAGTTCACCGACTCAAGGTTAGACTTTGAGTAGATTACTGGCGCATCATGCGCCCCCAGGTCTATCGCGAAAGCGGCACCAAAGTTTGAAGGGTGATGTGCGCCCATCAAGGCTTCCCTCCTGCGCTTCCGCATAAACCAAGCAAAAATACCTAGAAGGATGAGAAGGAGGACCCCACCAATAACACCTCCAATGATGGGACCAGTAGGAATGGCCGTCTTCGACTCTGAGTTCGTCTCGATACCGACCGGGTCGATGCGAAGTCCATCCAGTTCGGGTCCCAGCGTACGAGGGTCTCGGTCGAAAAAGTCTCCGTTCGCGACTTGGAAGAAACTGAGGACTAATGGCGCTTCAAAACCCTCGTAATCAACTCGGAGTCTATGTCGGTTGCGAGGGAAGCGTTGCGTCTCAAACAGCGTGTACAGGCCATTGTCTTCGCGGATTCCATAGACGGTGAACTCGACCGGAGCACCACCGTCCACGCTGTAGGTCCCTCTCGACTGCGTTCGAGATTGAGCAGGGTGCCTTATGGCTTTCCAAATCACTTGTGTCCCTGCAAGGAATAAGTAAAAGGTTGGGCACGGTAATTACTTTTGGAACGCAACCCACCAATGAACTCCATCTCCATGAAACTTCCCGGCGTATCCGTGAACCTTATATTCGTGCGGTTAGGTAGAAACTCCCAGCCCGGACCATATCGAATGCAGCTGTCCTCGACACCAACATGTAAGGAGTATTTGGATAATGTGGCGTGGTATGCCGTGTCGGTCGAGGGGAATAATCCAATCCTGTCCACCCACACTGGTGCGCTTTCACTTGCTTCGATCGTCATCGTCAAGATGTGTGCCGAGTTCGGAAGCGTATCGGTAGAGCAATACTCGTAGTTGTTCTGGACGTGGCGTCGATTGGGTGGAGGAATGACCTGTCCATCCACCGAGCATTCCCACTTCGTCTCCCGGCCAGCGGTGTCATTCCCATTCCTATTCGTTCCACCAACTAGGATGCGTTCCCCTTTAAACGGGCTGTATCATCAGTTTTAACCAAAACTACGATATACATCTCCAAGAAGATTTACCTTCAAAGGGGAAAGTAAACGATGCTCTCCCGGTAGTACGATGCTGACTACCGCCAAAGCTCCCCGGATTCCACAGGTCGTACTGCACAGTGTCTATTTCCCAGGGCCCTTCATACTGTATGGTTGGCTCATCATTGTCAACGCTAGCCACGCGTTGTGAAGACATTGTAGACCAGCTATCCTGGTAGCGATTGAGGGTGATGAAGAGTAAAAGAACGGGGAAAGGCGCTGAGAGGTGTGAACTCTTTGGTTTTTATGGGCTATGGAAGCCGTGAGTCCCGATCTCTGTCAGAAGCCATAGTAGCACAAGACGCTGCAGATGCCTCACAACAAGGGCACTATTCAGGAGAACGCAGAGTATCTACCGATATACCCGAAAGCAAAGAATAGGTTAACCGCATTGCACATACATATCATATATGTTAGAGCCTCTGGTTTCCCAAATTCCATGGCATATATACTGGATTGGCCTCATCCGTCACAACCCCTGTGTGGTTATTTTACTAGATGTAATGCAAGCAGAAAAATAGGAGGCGGATCCGCAGTAGTCTAAACTGACCCACGGTTACTAGCAACGTCTAAAAACCTTGAGTGGATCAACGAATGACAGGGTCACTGATGCCCCAGGCCCGGGAGACTTCAAACTCTCCAAACAATGCCAGACACTCCTCTATAATTAGCATTGAGCATCTCGCGCGGACCATGCGTACAGTAGCCACTTTCAGCCTACACCCTGACATGCCCCGTACTTATTCGCACAGAACCCTGGAAGAGGCTAAGAGGCTAATCAACTGACGTTGGTTAGCACGGATCCGCAGCGATCCAACAATGAGTGAATACAGTCACGGATCACTGTTATCCTGTGGGTGCTGCATGAGCCATTTTTCCGGGTTTTCCGAGTTCTCTATGTATTTGCGCATCGCTTCAGACCCCATGATGCTACTGACCCTGAGCTCTAAAATATGTCTTCTGGTAATTCCAGATTGCCAGTGCGTACCAGTACACATAATGCTATTGTAGTGCTGGAGATAAGGCGGACAAGGCGGAGCTGCCAGTCATCCGTTGTGACTCAGTAGGAAAACTCTTGAGTCCACCGGTCTAAGAAAGTCATGGAACTTTGAAGGAAGGCAACTCGCGCTCACATGCGGGTGCTTGATACTCGGTGAGCGCGCAGCTTCCTTATTTGTTATATCCTTGTCTCATATCATTAGCTTTTAGCTTTTTGTTATCTATCAAACATGCGATTGGTTGTTTGTCCCATGGGTAGAAAGCCTTGCTTTTTATTGGCGGCCGGGCCCACCCCGCCCCCGCCACTTATATCTGATTATATCTGACGATCCTGGGCCCCAGCGTTTCAGACTCATCTGGGACCCATGTCGGTTTTTCACTACTATTACTACTACTGATTGCGAGCATAGCGGGAGCTTGGTCGACAACTGTCGGCGTAATTTCTCCGAGCTTCCAGATAGGCTGAGGGCGCTTACTTTGCCCGCATAGCATATTTCATCAGTCCAATTTGATATGGAATGATGAATCTAATACGACAGTCACAACTGCGGGCTCTAGTCTCATTGGGACCTGACCAGGGACACTCCTTTACATATATACCGACTGCCACATACTAATGCTGCCCCCCTCATTATTCTCACGTCATCCCTCTCTTCACGCGTTCTCCGCGCCGCTTGCTCGCCATGTCATTAGCCCGAGTCATTGTTATTGACGATGATCATCCAGACATAGTGTATGGGGGGACTTGGGAAATAGATCCTGTGCAATACGAAGGGTTTTTCAACTCTGGAAATGTCGGCGGAAGCCAGCGTCGTATTACGGGGGTTGGCTCTATATCATTCACCTTTCAGGGCAAGCCACATTACGTTTAGTTTCTAACACATCAATCGCTCACCCAGGTGGATTGTCTAGGGTCTGGTATCTCGCTGTACGGAACGAGAAAAAGTTTAATGAACCAAGCATTAAAGTGGCAATGCAGGATGGACGGAGAGGTGTTTGAACCCATCTTCTCGCCGGAGCTTGTGCAGAACACTTATCAATACTGTCACATTGCTGGCTTGGACCCAAGTACAGCACATACACTTCGAGTCAACATTGAGGCAAGCGAACAAGCTCCATTCTGGGTTGACGCCATCGAATTCTACCCGTTTAACCCCAGCGTGGCCTACCGTGAAGCCCTGGCCAGAAACAGTTACTATTCTCAGCATCATATCAACGATACTACCATTCAATACAGCCCAGGGTGGCAGTTTCTGCCTGAAGCTCCAATTGTACGATTTACTTCCACGCCAAACAGCATTGTAGAGATTGCCTTCATTGGTGAGCCTTTGGCTGTCCTCCGCTCACGTGTATTGTTTGTGACTGGGTAATTAGGAACCCAAGTGACCTGGAAGGGCATAGCCTTGATAAACCAGCCTCTAGTGGGTGACTCTCAAGCAACGTATAGTGTGGACGAAGGACCTCCAGTGCCTATCATTGTACCTCAGCGTCTCGCCGGCAGTGGTCAATACCAGCTGTTTGAAACGGAAAAGTTGCCTCGCAATCTCCATCACCTCAAAGTCGTTTACGGTGCAGGCTCTGAAGCGCCCTTGGTCTTGAACTACATGTTGATTGCGGATGGAGATATCCTCTATCGGGATCCTCGTGATCTGGGGCCTGACCTGGACGGACTGCGAGTTGACCCAGTTATGCAACGTTCAAATGAACCACAGCCTGAGGGACCGCCAGCTGCTGCTATTGCTGGTGGCGTTGTGGGCGGTGTTGTTGGCCTTGTTATATTGGTATTTGGCATCATATACGTCAAGAAGATGAGGGACCGAAAGAAGCACGTGCACAGTAGCCAACGTACCGCGGATGCCGAAGTACAATCGTCTATGGCCTCAAGGAGCAGTGGAGCATCCAAGCAAGGTACGTAGATATCTAGGCATTTGCTGCTCGGTGCTAACCGCACCCTAGTGATATCGCCTTTGGCAAACACAAATAATCCCAACTTGAATGGTGCTAGCGTTACTGCGGTTGGAGGGGATCACACAGTGACTAGTATTACTAATAATAATATAGTACATCATCATTACGCACCACAGCTTGGGACGCAGCGTGAGTGAGATATGGGTGGGGGAACGGAAAGAAACCAGTAATAGAGTAGATGCGTCGTTCCAACAAACTTCAAAGACAATTCATTGACAGCGACTCGAGGGCTTCGCGATTCAACTGTCGAGTAAGCTTCCTTGATGCGCCAGTGATCGGACCGGTGGTCTCTTGTAAGTTCGAGCGGCGTCGTCTTGAATGGGATGATGCCAGGTATACCTGTGCAACAACTTTTGACTCGATGCAGCGGGGGGGTCTGAAGGAAATGGGTTTGTCTGTACGCGAGGGCTATGGTGCCTGAATCCACAAACCAAGTCGGTGCCGTTGCATTCTGGGATGAACAAGTCACCAAATATCGCCAATGCACTGGTGAATTTGGTTGAAGAGCTAATGTCCTGCTGCCTCCCGGACCTTCGATCGCCGGACCTCCGGACTATGAATGTGACTTTTTGCGCCGCCGACACTCCGAAGCTATACCTGTCGCTGTCCAAGTAATACGGCTTTGCAAGAAGCTATCGACGAGGTCGCCAACCAAATTTGACAATTCTCTAGCCAAATTCCTGCTTAACCATGCATCATGTCTCGCGAACTTGGGCTTGTAGCTCGAAGGCCCCGAGTCGATCCACGAACCCTCCAGAATATACCTCCGGCTGGTCGCCACGGGGCGGAGTCTGTGCGCCCCAAAATGTTTGCATGGCTGCGCAACTAAGTTCGGCGCTCAAAATGTTTCCATGTGCTTCAGAAATGTTTGCCTGTCATGGGGTCGAAAGCTCCAGGCAAACATTTCACTTGGAATACTATTTATATGTCTAAGTTATTTAAAGTTTGCATGGAAAGACTTATGTTTGCACGCACCTAATTTTTCGCCAAAACAAACGCCATACTGTGGTCCCATGTCGAGAGGCAGTGGATATTTGGAGAAGATTGGCGAATTCATATCCTGCGCAATATGAACCCATCCTGTCAGAAACGCTGGATTGGTTAGCCTCGGCGTTGATTGCTCTGCAGCGTTACAGCCAAGTCGCTGTCGATCTTCTGGAAGTAATCAGTCTCCAGCGTCGTCTTGCGACTCAACATCCGGCAAAATACAATCCCCGATTGGCAAGATCCCTTCATCGACACTCGACCGCGCTTTCGAAGCTTGGCAGATATCGAGACTCCCTGATGCCGTGTTACGAGGCTGCTGCAATGTATCGGCGGCTGATGGGCGATGGGGAGGGCAGGCAATGGGGAGTACAACTCGCCAGAGTGCTTCAGCTCCAGACTTGTGTTGTGTACAAGTGCGAAGGAGTGAAGAGTGCACTCCAGGTTGCTCGTGAGGGAGTGATACTGTCCAGAAAATCCGTCGACCAGGAGAAGGGTATGGAAGATTGTCGGGCGTTGGCGTCTCTGGCTAGCGCTCTCCAGATTTACGCCAAGTTTCTGGGTTTGTATGGGAGAATGGAGGTATCAGGTGAGGCTGTTGGGGAGTCAGTTGCATTATGGCGGCAGCTGGTGAATGCTGATGCTGCGAAGTATACAAATCAGTTGAGGCGTGCGGTGCGTCTGGAGAATCAGATATTGAGGATGCAGGAGGTAGTAGCTGGGTCGGACTGGGGATGGATGTCAATTGGATGGGTGAATTGGTTTCGACGAGGTGTTGGGGGGCTAAGCATGGCGTCTTTTGGATCGAGGCGACGTGTATGGAGCTTAGGAAAGACCCGGTGACATTGAATTTGCACCTGATCTGTATGCAACGCAATCAAGTACTCAGAGAAGTATCACTAGATGAATGCCTAACGAGAAGTAAATTCACTACTACTACTACTACTACTCAAGGTTTATGAACGTCCACAATCTGGACCCAGAAGCTTGTCGCTACAAGTGTGCGTGACAAGTTGGCAGCCAGACACAAATTGAACCACCTTTTGTCTACATCGCCCTGCTCGCTTTCTTTCTCGCGCTGTCACTGTCTGTGGGCGCTCGCCATGATGTCCTTTTGTTGTAAGCATAAAGAAGCTGCCATGTTCACTTCTCTAAGCTCGGTTTACCAAAGAATTGCAGTGGGGGAGGCTAAAAACTCCCGGTAACTTTGAAGCTCCGTTGTCAAGTACAAATTTAGGACGCTTCAACTTGAAAGTACACACAACCCAAACTTCTCATAGATCAACTCCCTTCATCCGTGATATCGCTCTACGGTGTCCCAGACTCCTAGAGAGTGTTCTCTACCGAAAGCCTGTGGTCTGACTAAGGCTGTACGGTTGTATTAGTATTTCTTTCTCTCTGTTCTGAGGGTTGAGATGGAACTGGTGCGTTGGTCGCTCCTATGGCACGCTTCGAGTACAGCAGCACTTGTTGACGTTTTCAACTCAAAGGAGAAACCGGAGTCTGGTACTTCCCAAGTAAATGGTCAGCTTTACATGGAATTACTGCCTCTCCCAAGTAAAGTGACCCCGCTTCCAGCAAGGAACGACTTAGCGCGCGATGCAAAATGGGCGATGCAGGCCATCTCCCTCTTGACTGGCCCCTCTGCTAAGTCTCGGCGTCCCCAGAAGCTGTCCGATGAAGATCGCGGCCCAGGGAGCAGTCAAGACGAGCGCACCCGTGAACCTGGTAAGTTCTCAGTGTCCGAATTTTCATCCATCGTCAACAAGGACACTGATTCAACCAGGTGCCGAGCCTTTGTACCAGGAAGCCAGAGACCTGACCTCGTGGCTGCAGTCTGTAGATCGATTTCGACAGTTGGCAGCCGAAGACCCAAGTAAACACGGGGCGGAGTTCGCTTATGTGCTAGACACTCTAGCATTTGAGCTGGGCATACGTCGACGTCACGATGAAGCTATTCCAATTGTCCAGGAGTCCATCCACATCAAACGAAGACTGTTGGTACTTGAAGACTCCCCTGCACAATACCCGCTTCTAGCAGCATCCCTTCACAATCTCGCTGTTTATCTTGCCAGCTCGGGATATCATCTTGAAGCACTTGATCATGGACGGGAAGCTGCGTTAATTCGACTCCAGCTTGCGGCCAGTAACCCAACCAACTTGGTTGACGGGGAGCTGGCTAATACCCGTCACAATTTAGCCTGTGATTTGGCTTTTTGCAGACGATATGAAGAGGCCATGCCCGTGTTTCTAGAGGCTGTCACTGCTCGCCGTCGACTAGCAGTTGACTCTCCCAAGCAGTTCAAGCCCTTGCTTGCACGCTCGCTCCATCAATACGCCCTCTGTCTCGCCAATATGGGACGCCATTCTCAGGCAGTGGAGTCCGGGAAGGAGTCAGCTGCGATTCAAAGAAGGCTGGCTCAAAAGCCTAATTTCCAGGTTGACGCAGTCGACGCTGACTTGGCCTGCACGTTGCACAACCTGAGCTGTGACCTCAGCTCATGCGGGCTTGGCAACGATGCCGTTAATGTGGCTCGAGAAGCCCTCACAATCCGTCGCCGGCTGGCAGAGCGACAACCAGCTATATTTGTGCCTTTACTGGCCAAATCACTTCACCATTACGCCATCTTTCTCGCAAACCTGGGTAGTCACGCCAAAGCTGTCAAAATTGGAAGAGAAGCGGTCGACATTCGTTTCAGATTATTAAAGGACGATCCGGAAAAGTACAGGTTACATTTATCGGCATCACTGTACAATCTGGCCTTCGACCTTGTCGTTTGCAACCGTGACCAAGAGGCCATACCCCTGAGCCAGGAAGGTATTGGACTTCGACGTCAACTTGTTGCACAAACTCCCACCAGATTCGAGCACCTCCTGGCAGCCTCCCTTCGACAACATTCCATCTACCTTTCCCGAACCGGATTATACAACGACGCGGTCAAGGCATGCCAAGAATCGGTCGACATTTTTCGTAGATTGGGGTCTGAAGCCGATCTTTCGCGCTCACTTAAGCTGCTAGGCTCATACCTGAGCTCCTGTGGCCGGGACAAGGATGCAGAAGTGATGTCTCTTGAGGCGAAGGACCTTCGGCGTCGAGCTGTGTCCAATTCCTTCAAAAATCGAAGCGAAGATGCAATACAATGCTAGATTGGCTAAAGGCACCCTATCCTTGTTTCCAGCCTTCGTTCTGTGTCTATTTATACTTGATGTGTACCTCAGTTTGTTCTTCCAGCCCTCTCGCATCCTCTTGTTCGTTTATAGTCGATAATAAAATAATAGGCACCTGGGAGTGTCATTATTCTTTTTTCGGGGGAATCAATGTCCATGAGCTTTTCTGGTCAATAGATTCATGATGAACAAGCGATATTTTTCAATCCGGGAGTTGCCGAGTAGTGGGTGATACCCATTTATAGTATGTTCCCCCATCCTCCATTACTGGGCATTATCACCGATCGGCGCTGGTGCATAGTCTCCCATGAACTTCTGCCAATGACCGTATTACAAACGTTCATCCCTATATACTGTGAGCTGCGCTAGTCACCTGCTGCCTTCTATCACAGACTGAATTTCATTGACATTGGCTTAACCTACGAAAGGGGAATTACTTTCATACATTGTGCATCGTACGATATCTTCTCCAATGGCCAACTTTCTTTCCCACACCAAAAAGCATGTCTAGGAACCGTTTCGAGTTGGGAAGCTCGCTAGGGCATAGTCAGAAAACTTGAATCATAATTTGAGCCTAGGAGATATCGCTATCAATGCCAGACCGTTCACGTACGCTGCTGATAATTATTGCTACACACGTCGATCAGCCTACATCCGGTATGTCAAGTGCCATTCATCCAAATATCCATCTAATCCGTACGCCTTCAGGGTTCTGCCAGCGACGTCTTCGAGAAAGACAAAGAAAAGGAAAGAAAAAGAGGTTGGAAAACGTCCAGGAAAACAAAGGTATGCATCGCATAAACCTGTGTGCGCTGTTCAGACCAACCCAGACCCCCCACCACCAACCTTCCCAAGCCCTGGACCAGTCTTCTTCGGTAGCACCCAGCTAGGCGTTGAACCTGTAGAACCTGTCGGGCTATGACTAGGACCATACCCCGGTCGTCCCGCTGGCTGCTGCTGTGGTTGTTGCGGCTGTGGTTGGTGGTGAACCTGAGCTTGTTCTTGAGGTTGCAGATGCAGAGGCTGCTGCTGTTGAGGTTGAGGTTGGGGCTGTTGAGGTTGCTGATACTGCTGCCGCTCCTGCCCAACATCAGGCTTAACATACCCCGAATCCGTCAACTGATACCTCGGCGCGGTACTCGACACAGTCTGCTTCTGCGGCTGCGGTTGCGACTGCCTAAACTGGAAACTATCCGAACGCTGTCTCCCACCCACGTCCGGCTCTCCCCCTCCGAGTACGTCACCCACACCTCCTAGACCCTCTTGTCCACTGACCGCGCCAGCACCAGAACCAGCAGCGATAGGCGCACCCTTGCTATCCGTCACCCCAGGCACGCTAATGAAGTACACCGCACCCGCCAAATCGGTCCCTCCCTGCGCGTAATACTGGGCCCAAGCCTGCACATTCGGATCCGGATACGAAATCGTCGGCTCATACACAAACGGTGGTGGACCAGCGAGCATCTCTTGGACCTGCGCTGGTGTAAGCTTGCTTTGTGTCGGTTGTGGTTGGGGCTCAGGTTGTGGTTGCTCCTGAGGTTGTTGCGGTTGCGGTTGCTGCTGCTGGGATTGTTGCTGCGGTTGCGGTTGTTGTTGCTGCTGCTGGGGTTGTTGAAGCTGCTGAGCTTGCTGGACCTGCTGCTGATTCAGCGATTCCCGCCTCTGCGGGTGCTGCTGCTGTGGCTGATTGGGATACCCTTGCGATTGCGGCTGGCTCAACTGACCATACCCCTGTTGTTGTTGCTGAGGTTGAGGCTGAAGAGGTACACTGTCCTCAGGATGCGGCAGCGGCAACGGCTGGTCGAGCAACGACAGCTCCTCAACCCCTGCTTCGATCACCTGCTGAGGCTGAGGTTGTGCTTGCTGAACTAAGTGAACATTGATCGGCTCCTGCTGTGGCGCAGGCGCGAATTGTCCGTGAATGCTCCCGATACCGCTCGCCCCGACCCCAACGCCGCCAATCCCACCGCCCACACCGTACTGCGACTGCCTCCTCTGCTGCTGAGCACTCGCCGCGATAACAGGGGACGCCTGTTGCGCTTGTGCAGAATGTGTCCGCCTCAAATCGGTTTGCTGCTGCTGTTGTTGCTGTGGCTGCGCCTGTTGAGTCTGACCAGGATACGGAAGCGACTGCTGATGAAGGAGTGGTGGCTGCTGTGGCAGTTGGTGCTGGTGTGGCTGCTGCTGAGGAGGAGGTAAAGCCCCGTGGTGTTGTTGTTGTTGTCCCTGGGGAGACGCAGATGGCACTTGCTGCTGAGATGGATACGGCACGGGTCCTTGCGCACTATAGGGCGCACCATACCCATACGTCGCCGTCGAAGGTGGTGGTCCGCCTTGTTGGGCCTGGCCCTGCGGTTGTGCTGGCGACGCCTGCTGTGCTTGGCCAACTGGTTGTTGTTGCTGCTGGGCGTAAGGATCCGGCAAGTAGGGAGGGGCGTTAGCTGCCGGTGGGGGTGATTGCTGATGGGGAGGTGGAGCTTGAGGCTGAGGCTGAGGTTGAGGAGCTTGAGCAACCGGTGTGGGTGCGCCATAGGGCGCGACAGCAGGTGGAACCTGTGCGAGTGGGTACCCAGCTGGAGGTCCATACCCGCCTCCGGGCGCAGGAGTGGGCACACCGGGCGTTGGGTTCCATCCAAAGGCAGCTACAGCTCCAGGAGGAGGCGGCCCGTAGTTCGAAGTTGGCCGCTGGTGAGGAACATGTGCGGGATAACCTGGTGCTTGCGGTGGCCTTCCATATGCGTTTTGGTCGTAGACTGCGGAGGATCATATCAACTAAGGTCAAGAGAAAGAAAAGCGAATGAAGTACCTCCAGTATGTCTAGCCAAGCTCTCCTCCATCATCCTATCAAAGATCGTACGGGCACGAACAAAGGTTTCGTTCATCGATACCAAATCAGCTGTAAATCCCGATCCACGATCAGTGACATCCATTCTCAAATCACCCCCCACTGGGCAGTGAGAAAAACTTTACGTACCGCGCTTCTGACTATACTTATCGATCAGTTTGACAATCTTGGGGCGCAGGGACATGCACGACCGGTAGAGCTCCTGATAGGATTAATCGACGCGTTAGATTGGGCTCTGGACCGATCGGTGAATGGGGCGATATACTCACCTGAATCTCCTCGTTATCGGCCAGATTGTCCTTGTCAGGGTCCAGACCCTTGAGCATACTCAATAATTTCTCTACGTTAAGGGCTTGTGAAAAGACGGCGGCTTCCTGTTCGACTTCCTTGGTCAGTTCCGCCGCAGTAGGCTCAGGCATCGGTTCCTAATCACACATTATACATTAGCCATCGCGTTTGACCGAAGAGTAGAAACAATAATAGGATATGATGAGAGTGAAGAGGAAGAAATGTAATGGGAGGATAGTATGGGAGGACGTACCACATAATTCACAGGGAAAATGCCAGTTCGCCCTTTGAGCTGCCCCCTCCACCAGTCCTTGTATCCACGATCAACAACCTTGATGACATCCCCTTTATCGAACGCTAGCTCCCCTGGCTCGGAAGGCTCAAAGGTGTGCAAAGCCCGCACCCGAGTGACAATGTTCAGATTTGCCGAAAGAGCACTTGGACCACCCCCAGTCGTTGTGGTGTTTGCCGTGGAGCTCGTAGTCTCCGCAGGGGTCGCAGGATAGCTTGGCCCGGAGGTATAGGACAAAGTTGTATCATATGAGGGCTTGCTCTGTGGCTGCGGCCTCGAAGAGGGGGGATAAGCCTGCGCGGGTGCGGGTGCGGGTGCAGGCGGTTGCTGCACTTGTGGTTGGGGTACAGGTTCGGGATGAGCGGGCGGGGATGGTTGCCGATACCGTTGCTGCGCACTTGGAGACGGTGTACGTGCGGGGATGTAACCACCCTGGTACTTGGATGCGGTGTACCCACTTTGCCCACCAGAGGGCTCGGCTGCAGAGGAGGATGGCTTTCCGGCCAGGGAGTATTCATTCCACTGTCCACGTCCACCCTTGTCATGCATCGACATTTCGAGGACTCGTTGGAGCTCCTCTTCTTCCTTGCGTCGAATTTCGTCGTCGACAGTTGGTGGCACGGGCTCGCTTTGTTGTTCGAATTTATATCCTGGAGTAGGGAGTGTTAGTATGGATGTGAAATACGACGTTGAGTCATACACCTACCCTTCCCCTTGAGTGTATCATACAATTCCTCCATAATTCCCAAACTGGTATCCTTTTCAAATTCTGCTGCCCATTCCGCGACTAGTCCGAGGACTCGTTTACGGACTTTTTCATGAGTCGTCTACGGGCACGTCAGTATGTACTAATAACCGATACTGACTGTACGCACGCGATCCAGAACAATCTTCTCCAGTGCCTGGGTGAACGCTTTAGATGATATCTCCCGATGCAACGTAACTCCCAGATTCTTGCCCAACGCTTCAGCTAGGGACAAGGCATAGAGCTGCACATTGGGATTCCTATGCGCCATTCGCTTGATCACAGCAGCGATTGCATTGTGTGCCCTGTCAACGCCAACTACAGGTTAGACCATCACAGTTACCGAGGACAGCGAACATGCAACTTACCCTTCTTGCCCTTCATCATCGACTTTATCGCATAGTGTCAATATAATCTCCCAATTCTCGCTTGTGAGATTCTCATCTGTTGCTTTAGCTGTTATGCCGGTCGGTTAACCATCCTGATGCACCTGATCAAGAAAGTGTAATAGCAATAGCTCACCAACGATCTCATCGTACGGATTTGCTGCGCCTCCGCCAAACAACGACATTATTCGCGACGGCGAAAAAGAGTTAGAAGTACAAGTCGCGACTGGGATGTGGTATGAGGACAAGAAATAGGTTGGGGAGGCAGTGGGGATTGACTGGGCCTGCGCGTGGCTGTGCAATCATCGACAGACTCCGCTCACAGCCTGGCCTGCACAGCGACCGTGACCGTAATCTGACTCGTCGGACGGCCGAGCCACCCCATTACAACTTTCTTTCTTATTCTACATTCTAGTCGTCTACTGCGATGGCCAAGGGTGAGTCCAATCCAGATCTATGTCGTATGCATAGGAATACTGACCAGTATGATGCTCATGCTCTCCTCGCGATGTGCTAATTGCCTCCATATCGACATTCGCCAATCTATCTGGTCGATCTACCGCGGCAAATAGTCCCAAGAAACTTCAAGCTTCTCGAGGAGCTCGAAAAGGGCGAGAAGGGTATCGGAGATGGCTCTTGCTCATACGGGTTGGAGGACGGAGACGATATCATGATGAGCCACTGGAACGGAACGATTATCGGGCCTGGTCATGTAAGTAGTCCTTTCGATCGTGTTATCGGGTTCTACCTAATCGTTACATTCTCTGTCGTTACTCTAATGTGCTCTGGACGACTCGTAGACCGTGCACGAGAATCGAATCTATAGTCTCAAGATCACCTGTGGCGACTCTTACCCCGATTCACCCCCAGAAGTCCAGTTTCTGTCCAAAATCAATCTTCCATTCGTAAACTCGGTCAACGGCAAGGTCGACGCTAGTAAAATTGCTGTTCTCGCTAATTGGAACAGAAATAACAGCATTGAGACCGTCCTTGTCGAGATTCGCAAGTGCGTAGAGAGACCTTGCGTCATAGAACTGAGACTGACCTTCAATCTCTAGGGAAATGGCGTCCTTCAACAACAGGAAACTTCCTCAACCACCGGAGGGCTCCATGTTCTAGAACGTCTGATTACCGCTCGGTGCTACCTGCATACACCATCTCGCAACCTCCTCATCACCGCTTGCCGCTTCTACGGACTTTTCCCCGCCCCTAAAGGGCAATCTTTCTCAAAGAAATAATACATCAATCAATCTTCGCTGTATCAACGTACTTCATGTGCTGTGTTTCAAGGGTTCGTCTTCGCAATAACAATTACGGTCTCTCAACGGAAGAATTCGACAAATCAATCAGAGAATAACTGCAGATCATGGCTTTGGGACTACCAGTTCACGCCCGTAAATACCCAGCCCAAGTTACCTGAAAGAGATTATGCCCACCCGAAGGCAAGGCTCGGTTAGGGTTGAGAGACGACCTTCAAGTCCCCTGGTCGTACACAACAGCACCTACAATATCACATCACTCCTTATTTGCCATTAAATTGACAGCCAGGTGCCCCTGTGTGCATGATCTTCATCAATTTCCATCAACTGCTGTGAAAGGAACACGAAGAGCGTCTTAAAATTAGGCCATTATACCCATGCGTGAGCTGGAGATCCATCACAGGATTCAAATCTTTTCATAAGCGCTTAAATCACGGCCATCGATTAATACATGTCCTCGAGGCTCGGACTCAAATAAATCATCCTTTATATAGAGTACGCATTCTGGTCGTACAGCCTTCCTCATCGTCTTCCTTGTCCACAGCACTTCAGTTCTTCCCTACCGCATAAAGTGGCCCCCAAATTGCGGTTTACCGATCACACCCTTCAATATGACTGATCTCGCGAACTCGAGCAGAGCCCAAGTCTCCCGAACCAAAACACTCACATTCGTGCAGAAACAAGCCGGGATCCTCGTCACAAAGGAACTTGAAAAGGCCGTCAAGCAATGCCAGGCCAAAGTCGACCGCATCGCACGAGACTGCCTCGCTCGTAATCGCAAGTTCCGGTCAGTCACGATCATATGACATTCTTGCCAGCCTCGTAAGCCCTGAAATTCCCGTAGAGATATCGAATTCGACCTCGAAAACGATAAAGACGCCTGTCTTTATGGATTATTCGTTTCAGAATCAGAGAACTACACGCCTGCGGACGTACACCGTGTGACTCAGATCTTCGACAAGCCCAAGTTCTTCTACAACTCCTCGAATGGTACAGAAGGCGGGGGCAAGCCAGGCTCAAACGATATCGTCCAAGGCGCCCTGCAAGACTGCTGGTTCCTCTCCGCACTTGCAACTGTGTCGACTGCGCCGGGGCTGATCGAAAAGTTGTGTGTTGCCGTGAGTACTAACAGTTTCGACATCTGGCTGGCCGAAAAGTAATTCGATGTCTACACAGAAAGATGAGACAGTCGGTATATACGGGTTCATATTCTTCAGGGACGACAGCTGGGTGACAGTCATAATCGACGAGTACGTCCCACTTCCGATATATTTCACCCTCTCATTCCACTTTATTTAACATTATGCTACCGTACAGCATGCTATACACACGCGTCCCAAAATACGAAGAGCTTCGCCACCAGGAGAAAGAGCTCTACCATATGGACAAAGAAGTCTATAATAAGAGCGCTCGAAAGGGCGGGAAAAGTTTGTACTTTGCCAAGAGCGGAGAGACCGGCGAGACTTGGGTCCCGCTCATCGAAAAGGCATACGCAAAGCTGCATGGGAGCTTCTCCCACATTGTAGGTGGACTGGAGTGCGATGCCATGGAAGATCTTACGGGGTGAGCCTTCCCAACCTCAAGATGATTGCAGAGAGATATTCAAACTGACGCTGAACGCTTGAATGGCAGAGGCGTATCAACCGTACTCCAAAGCAAGGTATGTTACCCCATGTTACCGTTCACCTGCCCATCTGAGCTCTCCTTCAGGACATTCTTAACAAAGAGCGCTTTTGGAACGAAGAACTCCTCCAAGCTAATAAAGACCGCGTCTTTGGGTGCAGCTTCAACGGCCTCGGTGTGCTCGGCCGAAACCCTGACTCAGCCCTCACAACCCTCGCCAACACCTATCGCCCCACCGTTCAAGGTCTTATTGGCGACCACGCCTACAGCGTCCTCCGTGCAGTCGAAGTCAAAGGCAAACGCTTCGTAATCGTGCGCAACCCCTGGGGAAAGTCTGAGTGGACCGGTCGCTGGAGCGATGGCAGCAAAGAGTGGACATCAGAGTGGTTGGAAGCAATGCCCCAGCTGGGTCATGTCTTTGGGAACGATGGGCAATTTGTTATGGAATGTGAGTGATACCTCTAATTGCATCATGCATGTGGCATGCAAACAACGGAGACTGAGCTGATGGGAATTTTGTGAATCAGATTCAGACTGGCTAGAGTGCTTCGCCCAAATAGACCGAACAATCCTGTTCGACGAGCGTTGGGCCATGTCTTCTCAATGGCTCAAAGTCCCGACAGCACCTCTACCAACTGCCTGGTCCTACGGAGATGTATCATGTATGTCTATTTACATTTACCTTCATAAGATTCTCCCATCGTTAACTTCTTTTCCCTTCCTACCATCAGTCGCATTCTCAATCCCAGCCTCCACCCCCGCCGTGATCGTTCTATCCCAAGTCGACTCTAGGTACTACCGGGACATAGCCGGACTCGCACGCTGGTCGCTCGACTTTACCCTAGTCAAAGTCGGTGACCCTGAGCCCATCGCCGAAGTCGCACACAGCGAATACCACCTCCGCTCCGTAAACCTCGAAATCGACTTGGAGGAAGGCGACTACATCGTGTATGTCAGGCTCGACAGGAGCATCAAACAGGCAGAACTCCGAGAAAGCGTAGACAAGAGTAGCTTGCGCAAGCTGTCGAGGGTTATGACTGCGAGGGCGCAGAGTGAGGCTATAGCCAGCAACTTTGATCATAGGTGAGTGCGAGCGAGATTATGCTAGTCGCAGTAGGCGCTCAATGGTTCTTGGACAACTCCTTCACCTATGTCTAGCTCGAATGGCAAGCTCCTCCCAACTGAACTCAAATCTCTCATCGACAAAGACTTTGCAAAACATGGCAAAAACGAGCCACAACTCTTACTAGTCGGTTCTCCACTCTCTGTCGATGAACCATTCTCAGCCCTCGCTTCCGTCACCACTTCCAAAGTCCGATTCGATGCCACCCCCGACAAGCCCTTGGATGACTTGGCCCCTACTCCAGCAGACGGTGAAGTCCAAGGCGACCAGCAGAAGGAAAAGGGCAACGACCCCATCAAAGCCCTGACGACTGCCCTGCAAACGATCGCCGAGGGTGGGGTGCTCGAGAAGGACAAAATCCCCGTCCCGTACAGTGATATAAACTCTGTCTGCGTTGGACTAAGGGTGTATACGTACAAGGAGGTTCCGGCGACTGTGGTGGGCCGCTTGAAGTCAAAGGTTCCATCTACGATTTGAAGCAACCTCCACAGGAATTCGAAGGAACAATCATTTTGCTGTATTGGAGTTAAATAAACAAGTCAACTCAGGATTGAACGTATCAGGATAGGAAAATACTATGGCTACAAGTTTAGATTTACATGAGGGCTGAGGCACCAATAAATATGCACCGAATCGAATGATAATCCACCTTTTTCTCACTTCCAGCATCGTTTAGATAGGGATACACTGCGAGAAGTACTTGTTCAACTAAAACCGAAAACATCAGCCATCTGCAAACCGTACAATAAAAGGACCATCATACCAGTTTACATGCAGTTCCGCCCGTGCAGAGACTCGGTCCATTATACCCTTGGCCCCCACTAACAAATACGACTTAGAAATACTTCTTTATCGATGCGAAAAACCCTGAGCTCACCATTGTCCCCAGAGTGACTGCGTGGGCTGAGGTCCAGTATTCGTCGTCGTCGGAAGCTGGGGCAATGACGTAGTCGGAACGACAGGTGGATCCGCACTATCCCTCCTAACCAAAAAGACTTCTCCCGAAGAATCGCTGGACACATAAAGATTATCGCCATTGGCAGACCACGCTAAGGCAACGGGTCGGAAGCAGCCTGATCAATGCGTATGCCCCATCTGGTCAATTGTGAACAGAGGTGGGAGAGGACCAAATACTTGCCTGCTCTGCATTGCGATTCGTCCTTGTTAAACAAGAGATCGGTAGAGGCAGACTTTGTGGCCGCAAGATTGGCTCTAGACCTCCAAGCTCCGGTCGCATAATTACCAGGGAATACCACTACTTTATATCCCTAAGTATTTAAACAGGGTTAGTTTAGGCTATCATAGGTGAAACTTTACTTACCAACGTCGTACTCCTCGCCGAGCTCCCGTGCAACGGTACGTACAAATTATCATCCCCTTCCTTCACTCCAAATTTCAAGTCCAAAGGAGCAGCATGGGGCGGGAGGATGATATGCGGACGATCGACAGCATTCTCTCTACACCAACTATCGTTGAATTTACCCGTGTTGTCTTGGACGAACCAGTCACCCGGTTGTAGGTTTGCGTCTGGGATTGCGCTGGGTTCCCATACAGCGAAGCAGTACGGGTAGCCAGCGTAGAAGTACTCGTTGGGAGCCGTTGGGTTGCCAACTGCAAAACGAGCAAATTACATACGAACGCGTAGGTGGAATGTTGAGAAGAACACGCACGCAGAAATACTGCATCAGCTGGATTATCCTCGTGGATATCCGTCAAAGTGCCGTTGATCATTCTATGAGCGTCATCGAGAGAGTTGTCTGGGAATCCAACGATCTCCAATTCAACGTTTCGAACATGAGAAGACCGGAAAGAACACCTACCAATGCTCCATATGGCGCCACTCTTATCCTCAGCTATCCCCACATCATTTCTCAGCCCATGACTAAAAGACATTCAGCGCCCATTCGGCAACATACGAGAAGCAACGTACCCAAAGATCTTCCCATATGGGCTATTGAAAGGAGCACCATTCGGGGGCAGCTCCCGGATATCGAAGACCCGAATCTGACTTCGCCCGGAGTACCGGTCGAAGGAAGGTATGTCCAGGTTGCCATCAGACCCCACGCTGACAGAGATAAAGTCGGGGTATTTCCTCGATACATGGATGGTTCGGGTAATGTGCAACTCATGGTCGGGGAGGGACAACCTGCCAAACATTTAGGTGCTGTTGCTAGTGACAGAGAAAGAACTCGACATACTCCGTGACCAAGGTCTTCCTGTTTGTCGCAGTCATCGTATCTGGGTTATAGTCCCACACCCAAAGGTCATCTTTAGATCTGGTTAGGAAGGGATTCGTTTAGAAAGGCCAAACTCGCGTAAAAACTTGAAAAGGCCTACGTTGAGTAAAGTTTGTTTCCGACGACGTCGACAGCGTGGTTCAAGGTCTTGTCCTCGATCACGACCTTGGAACTCGTCACACATCCTCTGGCGTCCACTTGGTGACCCGTGATGCCAATCTCGCGCTGCAGCACAAGCAAGTTTCCCTTCGAATCCACAGCCAGGCCTCTAGGCGAGCTCAAACGACTGAGGACGGCCGAAGCTTTCCAACCAGTAGCTGCATGCAGTGAATAGATAGAGTTAGGGGCCCCAGGACACAGCGGTGTCGTAGTCGCAGTCGGGGTCGGCCCAGGATCCGTAAGAGTTCCAGTCGGTTTGGGTGGCACCAGCGGTGCTGCATTCACGAGTTTCGCAAGATCCGCGTCATAGTCCGCCGAACGGGCATTGACGGTGTTCAACTGATGCATAGAGGCGATCGTATGCTGATAGAGGGTCGAGTCCGGGTTTGACGAGTCGATAGGCTTGATCGCAGCATGTGAAGCATATCCAAAGACGTGGTTCCCGTTCAAGTTGATACCCCCGGATCCACCAGTCCATGTCGTACAGTTCTAGATATCGTTATATCTGAGTGAGTCATGTCATACAAAGTTATGATTAGCTACTTGCCTCGCAGCGATAGACGATTCGCTGATGGGTACCGTTAGAGCCGGAAGAACCAAGGATAGTCACCTTGGGTCCAGTCCTAAGTAGCTGAGGAGGCGCGTAGTTCCTAGAATAGGATGCAGAATCAACAACGAGACTCTTCGAGAAGGAATTATGTCAGAGGATTATCCTGAACTTACGCCGTAGATCGAACGGAGATGACAGGTTTACTCGATTCATCAGTCCAACCGATGATCAGAGGGTTAGCCCGCATAGATCCTCCTAAACTATTTCCGATCCAGCCAACACCTGCAGGTGCGGTATAGATCGCAATAAGTTCATTCCTGCCTGGCTGGGGAAAGAGATACCCCCAGCCTATGTCCAAAGTGGGTTCATGAAACCTCCAGAAACATACACTAGTTAAGCCGTCGCACCACCGAGCGGCCTGCTGTCCTACGACCAGAAGCACTAAAGACGCAAGAAAGATAAGATAACGTTCGTTTCAACTGCAACAAACGGGCAATACGTACCATTGAAGACCAGGAGATATGCACAGAGCCCAAGGAGTCTAAACATTTCGCGGCTTTGGAACCCATGGTTTTCGCTCAGCTCTTAAAACTGTTGGAGAGCGGGTCATCGTCGGCAACGAAGCTGCGAAGATGGAATAATACGAGAATGGAGCAGGGGCTGTGGGTGTTCGAAGCCCCCGGGTCTCTCCACCACCTCAATTCCCAAGTGGGCATGCATCGCGAAGAAGCGAACACACTTCGTATTAAGTGATGCAGGGGGTATAGTACGCGTGCATATCCTGATAAAGAACAAAGAATAGTCAAGAACCAAGGTCACAAGTCTGTAAAGATAGGGACAGTACCTGTTCAGGATATATGTGATTGGTGGTGTCGAAATCAATGTGTCCAGGCGTGTTGGGGCGTCGGTTGCAGAGTGGTTCAAGCTAGATATGTCAACTGGAGCTTCGAAATTTCCCCGGAAATAGAAGTATTTCAGGATAGACGCCGCTAGTAACGCGGTGACGGAGAAATGGATGCAGATGTCGTCCGACCGAAACGCTATTTTAAAACGACGGAGGTCAACGAAAGAAGAGAAAAAGTAGGTAGATTCTGAACAAGGCCAGGATCAACGGAAGGAGCACATCTGTATTCGTAAACGTGGCCAGAACCGAATTGCAATTCTCGAAGTTGGGAGTTCTGTCAGTGCGGTCAAGCGCTTGTGGGAGGTTCAGTTCAAAAGAGATTACCGGTTTGCCGCAGCTCTTTTTTTCCAAACACGGATTAGATAATGATTGATGGCACTTGGCACTGATTTAGACAGAAGTTAGGGGCGTCCGAGTCACGGTCAACCTATTCGAGAGAGCATCTCTAGCGCGAGATTACTTCAAGCGTATACGGCTTCTTAAACTCAGAGAGCGAGACTCGAAGCTAGCCTAGATATGTTATGGAGCATAGATCAACCATAGATTGAGAAACAGAACGAGTCGCATTTACACCCTACATAAACATCCATGATCCATCACTAGTTCCTCGCCCCAGGCTCTCCCAGTCTCTTCAACTCGACACGACCATACTATCCTCCAACCCCACAGCAAATGGCCATCTCCTGCCATCCCATATCCCCCGATTCAGACCAAAGTAAACCACCACAAATCCCTACACCTTACACTTTCAAGTTTCCGAGTCCATCCAAACGTTTCACCGCGTCTGGCACGCACCGGCAAATACAATCTGAATGAAACCCAGGCTTACATATAGGCGGGATACAAGGGATGCAAGGTGATCTAGGTGGGCGAGGTGTCGGCGTCGATGTCCCACTGGTTGACGTCGTAACAGGTACTACGGACGGAAATTGTTGACTACCAGCCTCTTCTCCTCCCAAGTCCAGAACGACACCAGCGCCTTGAACCAATCCTACCTCCCACCCACCCACCAGGCCAAGCACGACCGAAACCACTCCCAAGGTCACCACGCTCCGCACTGTCGCCATCATAAACCCATGTTTCAACGACATCGCTGACAAGTTGCCCTCTTGTCCCAGGCTATTATGATAGTCTATATTTCGTTCGTCAGCTGATTCGAGTGTCAGCAGGGGAACGACAATACAATCCACATACCCACAGGTAAATCTGATTCGCGATTCTACTATACATAACAGTCTATAGTCGTTCTTGGGTATATATACGCTTAGCTCTTTCAGTAAAAGGTGGATCGCTGTGTCAGTCAAATGACGTCCCATGACCCATTCCTTTCAAAATCCGCCTTGAGATATACTTCAGTTTCGTCGAAGTATACCCGAGGATAAGTACGGTCGAGCTACGTGCGAGGAGAAATTCACGAGAAAAACGACACAAGTCATGATCAACGTCATGAAACTTCCAGATTACTGTCACATAGAGACGATACACACGCTCAGCTATGCTAAGCTGCTTCGCTATGAAGTCCACCACGACTAGACATACATGGGAGCAGGAACCGTAGAACATCAGCCAGAAAACACTAAGATTCTTTATATATATATATTCTTTGAGTGTCCCAATACTAATAGGATACTAATGCCAATGGTAAACCGCGGAGACCTTGAGACCTTGATACCCATTGTTCTCCCAACATCCTCCCCTAACCACAGGGCCCCCTCCAACATTAATCAAACCTCGCTCTCGCCGACTCTGGCACACACCGACACCTACAATCCGGCCGATATCCAGGCTCACAAATAGGTGGGGGACAAGGAAAACACGGTAGGCCTACAGGCGGGCCCGGGCGAAGCGTCGATGTCGCTACCGTCAATGCTGTTGATGCTGTCGATATAGGCGATGATGATGCAGGCGTTGTCGACCACTCAAGTCCATACGGCACAGCACCCGCACCCGCACTATCCTGAACTTCAGCCCATACCACACCCACCAAGTCGCTGCCCCACACAACTCCAAGCAAAATCCTATATTTCGAATTCTGGATCCCAAACGGCATTCTTCCCTCCCTTCGCCGAACGTCAGTTGGTTGTAATCGACATAAGCGGGGGACTTGCCTATGATCTATGCTATGCTAAAGCTCCAAATCCACAATTCTAACTTCCTTGCTCGGACGAGGCTAAGTGGTCAAATGGTTTATACGGTTGTATATTAAAACTTACGCTAATGCTTATATGCACACTCAAAATAATAAAAATTAACCACAAAGCTAACTTCCAAATTAAACTCACAAATACTACAGACCCCATGAGAAAGACTTAAAACCAACGGCCGCCCGATCAGCCAAGTAGCCAGAACAACCCCAGATTCGTCGAGGTATACCCGAGGACGGCGATCACCAGTACAGATTAGCGTACTGGCTGCAGTTGGCAGGCATGATCGCATGATATCCTATGATATCAACCCTCAAGTACTCGGCAAGTACATAGTACAACTCTCGATCTACAAATTTCTCAGCAGGACAAGTTTCACGAGGAAACGGTGAACCTGTGACCACGATGATCAGCTGCAGCACTCCGGACGCCCGTTTCGATTCTCTCCTATCTGTACTAGCACCCAAATTCCGTCGTTTATGGTAGCGTAAGGGCGTACGACAACAGCGGAACGCAGCCGGAATACAACGTTCAACGCGTACCGAGTACCGCAACTCCAACACTGATTCCCACTTACTTCCATCAACAACTCAACGTTTACTCAACAGCGGGTACATACCCAACGTTCATTTCGCACTTCCTTATTCTTCCAAAAAAAAGGAACTAAGCATTGAGCAATATAATATACAGTACTTTAAAAAGAGGGTATGTTGTAAGTTAAACCGAACCGATCTGGAGATGATGCACAAATGAAATATGAAATATGAATGAATGAATGTTATTGTTGCTGTTGTTGCTGCTGTTGCGGTTACAAACCTCCAAGGGCCGTAAACTAAATGAGAACGAGTGAGATGATAATTTACTGATGGGTTACGAATGAGAGTGCGAGCAATGAGTGAGTGAGATCTCGTAGGACCTAGGCAGAGAGAAAGAGGGGGAGAGTTCAAAGAGAAATGTCTCAGTGAAAATGAAATGAAATGTGCATGATGAAAGAAAGAAAGAAAAGGATCGAGCAAATACGGTCCAAGATAATCGGATAGGACAAAACCGCAACCCCTACTACACAAACAGTCCGACCTCAAGATCCCACCCTCTGAAAAATGATATCGATAAAGCGTGCGAGATAAAAAGTGGAAGGGACGAAGGAACGAAGGGAGAATCCGAGACACTGACGACGACGGCCCAGAAAAAGGAAGATACGACGATGGACGACGATTGCGACTGCGACTCGACGCTAGCTAGGCTCACCGCCTAGCGATCATCAACATCCATCCTCTGCCCATCCTCATCCACCTCCGCATCAACACCCACAACTTTCACATCTCCCACCTCCCCCGACTTTTCCATCCCCCTCATCGCCTCCCCATTCCCGCCCTTCAAACCCTCAGGCTCCCCCGCCTCCTCCGGCAACTCCGCATTCACACTCTTCGGCGTACTATACCTCGACGACAACGACATCTGGCTAAGCGGCAGTATCGGCAAGACACTCCCAGGACTGTTCACATTGGCCGGGTACGACGAGGGCGTATATGGCCCCCCAGGCGTCGACGGAATGCTCGAGTTCCAGGCGGTCGACGACGAGCCAGAGAAGAACGGCGACGGGAAATCTTCCGAGATGGAACTGCTGTTCCGGCGGTGGTGCCGGTATTCGCTCCCAAGCGGATAGCCAGACTCGAAATCAGTCTCGCCCCCATCCCCCGCCTCCTCCCCACCTTGCTGTGCGCCCCGGTTGATACCCACCGCGCGTAACCGCGAGACCCACCTAAGTAAGCCCAGCAATCAGCCAACGAACAAAAGGTAGACGAAAGGGAAAGAAAACATACGCCTCGGCCTTGTCCAGACTATCCTTCACAACCCCAGTCACACCACGCATCATGTCCAAGCTCTCCGTAGCCAAGCTCAAGATCCTCTGCGCAGCAAGCATAGCAGCGTTATGCGAGATCTGCTGCTGAGGCGCAGCCCCATCCGTCTGCAACGGCGTGAGAGCCAAGCCCCTCGGAACTCTAGGCGACGACGGTGAGGCAGCCCGAGACGACTGTCCCGACCTCAACCCCGCCGACCCCTCAGCACCAGCCCCCCGCTCCCTATGCGCCGCCCTCCGCCCATTCCGCCGATGCGCCACCCCAGACCCAGATCCAGCAGCAGCCGCAACAGACTCGCGCTCCCCGCTCTGCGACCCCGAGCCCGTCGCCAAGGCGGCAGACCCAGCACCAGCACTGCCCACCCCCGCCTTGCTCGCCCACCGCTGCGGGAGCTTGAGGATGAAGCCCCGCACGGTCGACCGCGCTGGTTCCGGCAACGCGCCCCCCGTGTACTTGCTCACAACATCCACGACCTGCCGCACGGTCTGCACCACGTCTCGGCGGACCTCTGCCAGCTTCCGCAGGTGCTCCTCGGAGATGGGGTTGGGGCGCCGGGCGTGCGGCGGGGCGTCTGGGGGGTATTCCTGCATGCTGGCAGCGAATTCGCGCAGGATGAGGATCTGGGCGTCGATGTGCGCCGTTGCGTACTGTGGGATGACAGGACAGCCAGCGTCAGTCTGCGGCGCCGTGCAGGAGCGAGAAAAAGACACACCTGTAGCCAGTGTAGACAGTACTTGAGGCGTCGCATGCTATCCTCGCTCAGGGCTGCGCTGAGTCCGCCGGCTTCGAGCAGGACGGCCTGCCATCGACTTCTCTGAGCGACTTGCTGGTCATTTGGGGGTTCAGTGTCGGACTCGGGTGGTGGGTCCCCAGTTTGTGTGATGGTAGTATTGGGAGGTCGTGCAATTGCGTTTGTGGCTGAAGATGGAAAGATCAATATGTTGGACAGAGTGACATGAGATAACACTTGCATTCAAGCCAGCTGGGAACACCCCTCTCTCCGCCCTCTCTCCATCTCCTCCTCGAACGAGCTTCAGTTTCTGATGATCTTGAAGGCGACCTGCCGACAGAAGGTGAATCGTCCAGAGCTGAGCCTTCCAAAGCCTTGCTGCCACTCCGTCCGCGTTCGGTGTATGAGGAACCCGTCGAGAGATTGGAGGTCGAGGCCTCCCCACTCGATGGCCGTCGATACCGGTCCAACTGGGTAAGCAAAAAGTAAGCCATCTCGTTCGTCAACGCACAACGCAAGCGAAAATAAAAGGCAAGCTGGTCTTAAACACGAGTAACGACTCGGGCAGAAAATAGCTCCTGAAATCGCGTCCAATTATAGATACTGATGATCAGAGTACGGAAGCATATCTGCATGCACGACATTGCGACAAGACTGTGTTCGACACTCACTCTATCCAGTTGTCGGCAGGCAAACTCGTCTAATTGGTTGACGTTCATTGGTAGACGGTCGATCACTGGTCTCGAGAGCGTTTTGACGCTGGACTCGACCATTTCTGCGCCGTACTGTGAAATCACATGTCAGTGGTGGCTGCAGCGACGAATGGGTAGACCGACCTTGACTACTCTCGAGGAGGCCTTTCCATGCTCGTACACTCGCAGCGCAGAGCCGAGGAGAGGAAGACTTGTCATTCGTGAAACAAAGGCAGCAGAGGTAACAGCGGGATCTGTCGAGGAATTGCGGGTTTTGGGTGAGGTCGGGGAGTGTGCTGGACTGTACATGGCCGATGCCGATGCCGAGGGCTCTGAGGAGGAGGGGATGGCGAGTCTGGAGCCTATCACATCGCAGGTCAATGTCAGTAAACGAGTGCAAACGCGACGTAGACTTACTCTCGGCTCGGATGGATCGGTTGCGCATGTCATCAAGAGCGCGAACAGCTATTCGAACACTTTCTTCCTGGTCATCAAGCTTTTGCAGGGGCGAATTTACTTTGTCCATCGTCGTAGGATGAAGAGAAAAGGCGAAAGGCGAAATCAATTCCTTTCGATACAACACTTTCACATTTACCACATGCTTGTCCAGCCACCATTAACATGTGAATCTTGTCCTGTAAACATGTGCAAACAATCTAGGTTTCACTCCCGCTTCACATGGTCTTGTCACCTTCTCTCCGTCGAATAACACACCAGAAGGTGTCTTCTGGCGCTTACTAGCGCTTACCCAACATGACCCAGCGTCCTCCAAAGCAATTGGCGCAAAGCTCGAAGCCCGCAGGACCAAAGTTGCGATCATGCACACTCCAACACTATCTATGCTACGGAACGTGATTTCAAAATTCACAGCAACGTTCAAGAACCTACAAACCCTGAGCCCTACATAAATCTTACCCGCTCAACTCCAACGCTATACCATCCAAGGTCGCTATAGATATCAACCCCAAAGAAATGGACAGGACAGGCGCTAAGCTTTAGAAGTTTTGGGGAGATCAATAATCAACTGCGACCATTCAATAAGCGCCGCTCCAAGCTTTGCCTTTGAGCTGTGGAGCGGACGCTATAGCGTCTATAGCCATCGAAGAGGTAAATTGTCGAAGGTACCTCTCCCGCTATCCCGGGACAAGCTCCGGGGTTTTCCCCAGCAAAACGTCTCTGTGGTAACCTGAGCCCTGACCTGCTTTAGGTGAGGAATGGAAAGAAGGACGGGAGTTTTGGGTACTATGGGGGCAGACAAGCTAGAAGCAACGTTTGCACGCTCAACTTGGGTACAGAGAGAGCGAAACAGATATCCGCCAATGGGTGAGTAGATATTGTTATGTCGCTGTTGAAGGTTCTGGATCGGAATACCACATTGCTTTGAAGCGCTGCCCCAGACAGTCCGAGACGATGTTCAAAGATGCAGTACACTAAGCGCCGAGTTTGAGTCTTTTACCTACAACAGTCCCGATACCAGAGTTGCTCGTATAAATGCAGCAGATTATGCTTCGAACAGCAAACTCAAGAGCAAGTTTGAGAATATTGGAATGTAATATTATTTCACCTCTGTAAATTAACCCAGTCCGCCTTGATGTGACCCAATCGAACGACTATGTGCACCTCCCAGTCTCAAAGCCATCAAGCCCGTAGGCAAAGCAACTTGCAACAGATGCATAATAAGTGACAGGAGAGGCAAAGCAATTCAGAACGGCAGACGCGACTAGCCTCCCATCATCCATAGCTTCAATTGGCCTTGGCATATAAATGGGCACCTCATCACGTGCTGAGAAAGTAACGACGCGTCGCTCGGTAATTGCCGGAATCGTCGCTCGCGTTCGCGTTCGACCCCATTTCATCATCCAGTCCATTAGTTTCACTTTCTTCCTCGCCCCTGAAGCTTGATCCCTGAAACGATAGAGACCCCGGCTGCACGACGACAGATGTACGTCCTACGGCTTCAAAAGTCAAAACCAACAGGCAGATTGTAAAAAATCGATCCAACCGGAATTTGATGTCAACGCTCTGATCAATGTTACTGTGCAAGCAAGGAAACGCCTCACCGGAGTTTTTAACAGTGCGGAGAGCCTAAACTGGCTCGGTAAGTGGATATGGATGGCATAGCATAGCGCCTCATTTAGTCTCAGCCTCGTACTTTCCCCAGGTTTCACCCAGTTTCATTGGGATGCTTTCCCCAGGTTTCATCCCAATAAAACTGGGGAAGTAAGCGAATACCTTCGTTTGCCCATATCCACTCAGGTTTGCAGCGTGTACAGATCTCAGATCACCCTCCGGTAAGTAAGAGTACGTGAGGATCTGTGCTATCTTGTTATCTCTACCATTCAGACACACGCCACACCGCAAGCCAAAAGCCAAAAGCCTCGCGGCAAAGGTTGAACCTGACATCCACATGCCATCCACACCCCAGCCCGGCAATTCCATCTCCTTTCCCCTCCCAACACCCAACCCAGCCCAAAACCCACCACCGCATCCCAAACAAAACTTTAAGCCTCCAAATTACCAAAATGCCCAAAACACAAGCTAACGATGAGCTCGAACCCTTGATCAGCATGTCCAGCCCTGAACCCGACAAGGTGGATTCCGGGTGCAATAATCCCCTTATGGGGGTTTCCGGGCTTTTTGCCTCTTTTTGCACCAAGGATTAGACGCCCACTGAACATTGCCTCGTGCGATGTACATAACAGTTATGTATGTATGATCCAAGGCCGATAAACATCGTTCATGGTGGACTTGGCGGGAGAGAGAAACGTCACGCTCGGTCAGCGAGGCTTCTATTTTGGCCGTCCCCCTAGATTGTAGAGTCTGGATTCCGCAAGTGGTCAGAAAGAGCAGGCAGACGACCGTCTAGCCCCAACTCGCAACAACACTTGC
Organism: Coprinopsis marcescibilis; assembly: GCA_004369085.1. Lineage (NCBI taxonomy): Eukaryota > Fungi > Basidiomycota > Agaricomycetes > Agaricales > Psathyrellaceae > Coprinopsis > Coprinopsis marcescibilis. The sequence continues at coordinate 135,293 of ML210207.1, forward strand.
GACTTCCTGGACCCACGCTGGTAAAACCACACGCAATAGCATCGGAAGCCCGCATTACTGTAAGTACATCACCACAACATTGACAACAACGACGAAGCCTATAATTAGACTCACAATTAAAAGACCCAGGTGCACCGACCGACAGGTGCCTACTTGTTTGATCTACCGGTGTTGTTCGCCGTCGCCGTCGTCATCATCATCATCCATCATCATAACTCACCCACCCACACATACTGTCTATCCGCCTCAACAAATTCAGGCTCACAGTCGTGTACGCGCCATGAACCCTAATTTCGCCCCACAACCACAACAACAGGGGCATACGTACTACACCCCCTTCGACGCGGATGCCCATGCAAGTGCGGGTAACCAGTACCGCAATCTCCGCAGCAGCAATAATGATGATGGCAATCCAGCGAGCTCGACTCGGATTAGGACTGTCGGGTACGCCCAGCAGCAGCTCGGGGCGTCTGTAGCGGAAGGGCGGAAGAAGGCGTATGCGGAGTGTAAACGCATGGTGGAGGGTATCGCTGCGCGGTGTAGGAGGAAGAACCGGCGGTTCAGGTGTGTTTTTCATCTTTCCTTCCATCCCTCCTCCATTCATTCATTCTTCACCCCTGGCCTATTCCTGACATCTTACACTTCGCTTATTCGCTTATTCACTTTCACTCACTCATGCATTCGTGCAGGGACCTAGAGTTTGACATCGAAAACGACAAGAGCAGGTGTCTGAACAGCTTGATGGAGACCGGGCTGTTCAGTCCTGTGGATAGCCGGAGGGTGTCAGAGCTGTTTGAGAAGCCTGTGGTATTCTACAGCGGAGGGCGTGCCGCCGCGGAGATCGTGCAGGGCGCGGTGGAGAACTGCTATCTCGTTTCTGCCATGTCAGGGCTGACGTCCATACCGAAATTGGTCGATCAGCTCTGCGTTGCGGTAAGGTGTTCACAACCACCTCATACTATTTCCGTAACTTACACTATGTATGACTTGGGTCTGGACTCTGAAACGATTTTAGCGCGATGAGGAGGTGGGAGTGTATGGATTTATCTTTCATAGAGACTGTTATTGGATACCGGTTGTAATCGACGAGTGAGTCTTTCATCTTCCCTGAGAGTCCGTTCATCACTCATCTCATTACCCATTCGTCCATTCCCACTACCCATCCGGCCATCACGCACGATGCACCCTTCCCACCTCATCTCCCAGCCTCCTATTCACCCGCATCCCCCGCTACGAGCAACTAACGACCAAAGAAAAAGAGCTCTACCACTTCGAAAAACAGCGCTACGATGCCCTGGCGCGCAACGGCGGCTCAGACGCGCTCTACTTTGCAAAGGCCGGCAAGACGCGCGAGACGTGGGTGCCGCTCGTGGAGAAGGCGTATGCGAAGGCGCACGGCGACTATGCTTCTATTATGTACGGGCGCACGTGTGATGCCTTGGAAGACATGACGGGGTGAGTTGACCTTTGTTGTACTTTTTTCAATCTCCCAGGTTTCTGGTGTGTGTAGTAGAATCTTGGACGGCATGCTCACATGGCTTGGTGGCTTCTCATAGCGGCGTGTCCAGTTTGGTCCTAACCAAGGTGCGTGCTCTTTCAAGTTTCATCTCTTTCTTCAACAGCAGTGCGATCTACCTCGCAGCTCTGGGCTGTGTACGATCTTCGTACTACATTCTATACCCCATAGCTCTAAATCACGCGTCCTACTACCACACCCTGGCATTCCGAATTCCCGTAGCCCCATCTCACGCTTTAACAGGACATACTAGACGTAGACAACTTCTGGACGGACGAGCTCCTAAAAGCAAACACGGACCGCCTCTTCGGGTGCTGGTTCAAAGCGCTAGACGGGAGCCGCAACACGGTCAAGAACGTCAGCGTCGACGGCCTCGTCGGGAACCTATCGCACTCCGTGGTCAAGGCCGTCGAGTGCAGGGGCAAACGGTTCGTAGTCCTCCGCGACCCCTGGGGCGCAGCCGGCTGGGACGGCCCTTGGTCCGACGGATCCAAAGAGTGGACCCCAGAGTGGCTGGGGATCCTCCCGCTGTTGGGGCACGATTTCAGTGGGAATGGGCAGTTTGTCATGGAATGTGGGTGGACTTCTCTTATCTTGAAAAATTGTCTCGGTGAATTTAATGGGATATTTACTGATATGCGTGTTCTAGATGGGGACTTTTTGAATTTGTGGCAGGAGGTGCAGAGGACGTTGGTGTTTGATGATGCGTGGGTTTTGTCTTCGCAGTGGCTGCACTTGCCGGAGCGTCCACCATTGTCCCCGTGGGCCTATGGAGATGCTAGCTGTAAGTCCCCGTCCAGACACTCTACGACGATGTATGATTGTGTTAACGGAACTTAACTTCTTGAACAACAACCTTAATCCATTCCTATCTAGTTTCATTCTCCCTCCCGGCGGCTTCGCCTACGATCATCGTGTTAGCGCGGGCGGATACCCGGTTCTTTAAGGATCTCCAGGGAGCTAGTGTGTACAACTTGGACTTCATCCTCGTTCGCCATGGGGAGGCGGAACCGCTTGCGGAATCGTCTTATTCTTTCTTTTATACCCGAAGTGTGAGTGTGGAGGTAGACCTGGAGCCTGGAAATTATGTTGTTCATGTGGGTATTTGTCTCTTTTGTCTTTGGGTGACGCGGGAACTGAAGTTAGTTATTTGGACTTTGCAGGCGAGGTTGGATTGCGCGGAGACAAGAGCAAAGGTACGCTGCTTCTTTCTCTGAGGTGTGTAGTTATTGAAGTTTATATGGGCAGGATTGGTTTGCGAATGGACTGAGGTCTGGCTGGGATCGACGGAAAGTCGCGCGCGTTCTGACAGAACGTACAAAGAGTCTGGCAATCGCTTCAAGTAGGTGTTCTACTTCGAAAACTGCAGTCAGCTTCCTTAAACATCTACAGACTATACCCCAGAGTAAGTCACCGCGTGGTCTGCAGACTGCAACCCAACTCACTAAACGACTGTAATCCAAAGCGCGACGTTCGCAGTCAAAGGGGTTACGGAGTTCCTCGCGGATGATGCATCTACATGCGACAAATCCAGCATAGATGCGATTCACATATACAGTCGGGACTCGAATCCAAGCGGGAGGTTGTCCGTGACGACTACGACAACCACAAAAACAGTGGTCTCGAGGAGCGAAGTTGAATCCTCCCCCGCTCACATATACACGAACCCGCCGCCGCCGCCGCCTCCGCAAGGGATACACCAAATGAATTTTGCCGACAGGGCATGTCAGCAGGTCCCCTTTTACAGGCCGTCTGAGCCTGGCTGGGTGGCCGATACCCCGGAGAATGGCCATCCGGCTGAGGCATTCCGTGCTGGCTCGCCAAAGCCCGTCAACAACTTCCAAGCTCCCCCCTTAGTGTCCTCAACGGGCACGGCTGTCCCCCCTCCTCCGCGCCCGCCGCCGACCCCACCTTATTCGCCGAGTCCAAATAGCAAACCGACGGGCTTGGATGATATGAATGGAGTGGTGATTGGCTTGAAGGTCTATACTCACAAGATCGCACCGACAGTTATCACTGGACGATTGAGGGCGAAACAAGATAGGCGATAGCATGTCAATTATTTGCTCGCGATTCCAGGTGACGAATATATTCACATTCTCTATGAGATAATCGATGTTCAGCTACATACTACATATGTTGACTTTGTTCTACTGTTTCTATTCACGTGTACATACTAGAATCACTATAGACTTTATGCTCAAAACGCAACCGGAACGTTGAGTATTGCTCCCGACTTTGAGGTATCAGACAGGGGCCATAACGGCGCATGGAAACCTTATCTCCGTCGCAGGTATCACTCAAACCGTGTGCAAGGATGTTCTCTTTTTCTTACCACCACCATCCATGCCTCTCCTTCGCTCCAGCATCGTCTTCAGGAGCGTCTACGGGCGTCGCTTCCTCGCCACATCAGCCACTGGGGGCTTCAAAATCCCTGTCATCGACTTTTCTCGGTTCCGCGCTGCGACATCAACCACCGAGAAGCAGGACACCGCGAACGAGATCGTTTCCGCGTTCAAGGAGAGTGGATTTGTGTATCTGTCGAACCACGGGATACCTACAGGTGGGCTTGAAGCTTCTTTATCTCGGTTGTGATGCTCAGCTGTTGCCAGAAACGATCAGGAATACGTTCCACAAGGCAAGCTTGCGGTCAGACAACGCAGGACATACCGGCTCACTTTAGCTTAGAGCAAAGAGTTTTTCGATCTTCCAGAGGCAACCAAGGTACGTATCTCTGCACCATCTTGCGCACACCACGCCCATAATCATAATCTTCCTCAGACCAAGCTCGCTTGGGAGGACCCTCGAGCAAACCGGGGCTATGTGCAAATTGGCCGGGAGCGCGTGACACAGTCCGCCGACCCCAACGAGATCGCAGCGCTCAGGAGCAAAGCACCGGACTACAAAGAGAGCATGGAGATCGGCAGGGACTGGGATTCGGAATGGAAGAACCAATGGCCGCAAGATTCGGATTTGCCAGTGTTCAAGGGCACCATGTTGCATTTCTTCCAGGTGCGCCAGTGCCACGCTGTGCTAGCCCCACGCGACGCCGAACTCAACATCTGGCCAATGCCCTTCTGACAGACCTGCCACGACCTCCATGTTGAGGTTATGCGCTCTATCGCGCTTGGACTGAAACTTGAACCAAGCTTCTTTGACGAGAAGATCAATGAGCAATGTCATAATCTTCGGTTGCTCTCATACCCCCCTGTCAGTCGGTCATTGCTCAAGAACGATGGCCAAGCCCGTGCAGGTGCTCACAGTGGTATGTCACTACACCGCTCCTGTTGAGTAGCCATTAAAAGATGGACCATAGACTACGGGACCTTGACGCTACTCTTCCAAGACTCTGTAAGTGCGAATTCCGTTCCAGAAGAATCCAGCTGACGCGCCATTCAAAGGTTGGTGGCCTAGAGGTGCAAAACCCCCACACAGGTGCATTCGTCCCCGCAACTCCTATCGTAAGTCGAAACCCACCTCAGACCTCAACCCCTGACTGTGGTCTGACACACCTTGCAGCCTGGTACCATCGTCGTGAACGTCGGGGACCTGCTCTCCAGGTGGAGCAACGACGTCTTGCGGTCCACCCTGCACCGAGTCGTCGCACCAACAACCCCAGCACCCAGCGAAATGACACCCCGCCGCCAATCAATCGCCTTCTTCTGCAACCCCAACTTCAATGCCGAAGTGTCCTGCCTCCCCAATTGCAGCCCGCCTCCCAAATACCCAACCGTGAATGCCGGGGACTATATCATCGGAAGACTCGCCGTCACATACACGTAGGACCCGGAAAGCTCTGTTATTTCATACCCATATACCATAGACATATTGACAACATAGTAGCAGCAGCACGATACAACAACACACTGAGGGCACGGTCCTGCGTGCCAAGATATGACAGGACAGGGAATATAACAACTGAAACGTATACAGGAGCGATAAACATATGACATATGAAACTGGAAAGCACTTGAAGGTACCATGAAACGCAAAACACAAAACAGAATGAAAGCTACAGCGAACCCGGAGAGCAATATTACCCAAGATATAAAACGATCGAGAAGAGCGGGAATGGGCGTGGGTTAAGACTGGAGATGAATTCGAACGTGCTGGCCTAGATTGTCCCTCCGGCTGAACGACTTGTCGCACCCCTGATACGGACACGGATGGGCTAGCAGGTCCAGAAGCAAGTCCATGATCAGGTGGGCGAAATGATACAATCAGTGCGAGAACATACGTTTGTCATATGTGTGAATGCTTCTAATATGACGCTTCAGGTGTTCGCCTCGTACGAAGCACTTGCCGCATCCAGCAACCTCGCACCTATACGCCCGCTTTCCTCCTTCCCCCAATGAGTACGGCGTGACAGACTTGCGTCTACTCCCACTCCCACTTCCGGAACTCATTGTAAAGTCCTCAGAGTTGTCCTCGATCTCCTCGATAGAGTCAGCGATGGATCCTTCATCATCGGGCGTGGTCTCCGGCACGAAGGGCACCTTCCTCCCTCGACTCTTCTTGATAAGATGAGGAACAGGCACCGGCAGGGGAATCGGGTTGTTCTTCCGTTTCCGACCGGCTCGAGACCCAAACGAACCCCGCTCGAATGCGAACTCGCCGTTATCGCCTTCATAGTACTCGGTTGCTTGCTGCTCAACAAAAGTCTGTTGGAGGTGGCTAAGCTGAGTGACGACAGCGAGAGCTAACGCTGCGCTGCCCTTGGCCTTTCCCTTTCCTCGGCGTGGCTTCTTCTCGAAACCCAGGACGTCATGTCCGTAATCTTCTCCTCCTTCATCATCGAAGCCTGGAGAGTTGGGGCGAGAACCAACAGGCGAACTGGAGGGCCGGTAGACATCGTCGTCTTCCTCGTCGTCTTGGTGGTCGTCAGATGGGAAGAGCTCGTTCATCGAGGGGATAGACGAGGTCTTTCTACGTCGCGGTCGCCGGACAGCCACAGAAATAGAATCAGGGACGGGCTCTCGCTTGATGGCACTCCTCGAGGAAGGCTGGGGGAACGGCGGTTGCAAAGACAGTGGCGCGAGGTTTTTGGGCATTGCTCGATTGCGCCGCGCACCCACTTGTTCTGCATCACGGTCGTTGGCAGGCTTCCACCCTCCTAGCCCGCGAGATTGAGGCGGGGCCGAGACGCTCATGAGCCCGGCAGGGCGGAAGCCTAGGCTCTGAGAAGCGGCACCAGGAGGTAGGCCGTGCGCTGGGGTGGAATGGAAGAATTGCTGTCCAGAAGGGTCGAACGCGATGCTAGGCACAAAGGGCAGAGCGAGGTCGGCAGGAGATACAAAGCTGTTCGCGTCGGGGAGTGGATTGCCTGATAGAATACGGTATGCGGCTAGTGTTTGAGAAACATTGGCAGCGCTAGCTTCCTGTGGACCGGTGGGACCTGCATCGGGGATTGTGCCAGTATTACCGCATTGGGCTTTCGAGTCCGAGTCTACCCCAGCAGCGGCCTTTCCAAAGAGTGGGACGTACTGAGAGTCATTGGCGATCGGAATTACGCTTGTATCTGTACCGGTGGCGAAAAGGTTGAAAGGGTCAGATGGTGCGCTATTGAGTAGGAATTGCCATTCGGCGTTTGGTTGCGAGGATAAAGCATCCTCCCTCGAGCAGCCAGAACCAGTAGTAACCGAAGACGAGGTTGAATTCGCAAAGGTGACGCTTGATCCAGTTGATGATGGCGATGTCGATTCAGCAGCAGTACCCGGTGCCCTCGCCTTCTTTCCAGCTGAGACAGTAAAAAAGGGTAGTCAGACGTGATAACGATGTGATAGAACTATAACTGTACTGACCGTTCTCTACCGAGAGGAGCGAATCAAGGGTTTGAGACCACGACTCAGGGATAGAGCTGAATGCGGTATCATCCCATATCATATCATCGGGGATGGCCGACCCAAGAGGTTGGTGCCACGGGGGTGGATCCTCCGTCTTGATGTTGGTAGGGGCATTGGCTGAGCCAACATGTCCCTGAGACGTCGTCTTCTCCTCGCCAAACGAGTCGTCGAAGTTTAAGAAGGAATCAAAATCCATAGTGTCAGCCACCTTGTCAAAAGGAACTCGCTGCAACCCTGGGGGCCTAAAAGGAGAGAATTGGTTCATTCTTTCCTGGTGGCTCTGCACATATGAGAGGGGTCAAAGTGGACTGGAGTCATCGGTTGGTAATTGAATGTGGTGGAGAGAACCATTAGGCACATTGCGATTGAGGCTAGTACGTCTCGATTCCTACGGTGCTATGTTGCGGGGCTGAGGATGTGGGGAAGGCACATCTTAAAATCAACGTGTATGACGCACATAGTCAGGGAGTTGGTCCAGGAGGGTCGCCTAACGGCCGATGTAGGCGGTGGTCTGTGTGTAGCCTATGTATGGGGTCCATGTTACCATCCAACACGTTTGATGTGTTTCGCCGTCACCGTTTTGTGAAGTAGCGGTAATGCGATCCGGTCCCAAACGGGGTGTTTTGGCGGCCCCCCGCTAGCGGGTGGCCTGCCATCACCATCACAACTTTGTGTCCAGGAATGTACTAGCACTTCACTTGAAAGCGATCGAGACACGATGCATGACGGAGATGCTTGTTATAGACAGGCGTACTCGACTTTGTTCCAGGAGCACGCATCTAACCCGGGACCTTGCAGTGGCGGCTCTTTTGTGTGATATACATCGTGACTCAGCACATGAGGATCAGCAAGCAACAGCCATATTGCTCGCAAATGGACGATTGACGGCGACTTGGCGCCCACATATTGCGGCACTGACGTGGGGGGCGGAAGCCGAGAAAAAAAATTGCACGGACGAATTCGAGCTAGCTGGCGCCAAGTGTTGGGCTTCTTCTTCCGAGCCATGTCAAAGAATAATTTTTACTGCTCAGAAGAACAACAATGCATGTTTAGCGCCCGACTCTTCACCCAGGGTTACCGGATCAATCCGAATCAAGGTGCAATATCATGGCGCTCAGCGGGCTGATTCACCGACTACCCCATCCAAGGAGCTCTTACCATCTCCCGCTGAACTGTTGGATTGTAGGAGCAATCTGATAATATGTGATAAACCGAGTTGATTGAACTGGATTCTTCAATATTTACCATTGATCTGATCTGAAGCCAAAGATGAAAAGCCATATCACACACTGAACACCGCGTCACCACTCCACATCCGAAGAGCATCTAAAACAATCAACGGATAGTGTCAGTATGGGTCTCAACAGAGATCGTAATTGTGAGCATTGTGGGCTTGCTGTTTAATGCTGTTCCGGGATGGTATGCAGAACGGTACAAATTACTGTGAGGTAAAACAACAAAACAGCAGCGTGGCTATCACGATACCACCTTTTCCAAGCTCCACCATGTCCGCCACCCAGCAACCCCACCCAGCTCTATCTCAACGCATAGAGCACGAATTATCCTTTTCTTCGACCAACGCCCTGATTTCTTCCCTTTGCTCCGCTGGCTTAGGGAATCACAGCCTTTCTGACGGAGAACACCACACATCAGCCAACCGTGGCAGTCCCGCCGAGAAAGGTCAAATCTTAACATTATTAGACGCCTTCTCTACTATATTGGACATAAGCGGTTCCAAGACAGCTGTCTCTTCCCGCCAACCTGTACACAGGCAAACGAAGCTACTTTGGCTCGAGCTGACTGTGTGTGGAACGTGTGAGCCGTTTGTACCACGAGGCGGTGTGTTGACCCATCGACTGCCACAAAAACATCCACTGAAAACGTCCATCTGCAGCATCGACACCTATTAGCCCACTCAACCTGGTTGTAGAGAGAGGGTGAGCCTCACCGACGAACTGTCGCTGTATCACAAACGGTTTCGAACTGACAAAATGGCTCTGACTTCAGACCACAGGTTCCCCTCGTCGAACACGCCCACACGCTCAATCACTTCCTTTTCGAATTATCCTCTTCAGTCGGCAATGAACACCAGGCGCTGAATGATCTTACCAGATATATCGCCGCATCGTTTGCGGAATCAGTCTTCGAGCGCTTCGACAGCGACATCACATCTTCCTTCCTCAGCCAACTTCATGCTCTCCCAACGCCTTCCTCAATCACGGACGGGTTCCCTGTTCGAAGGAGCAGTTCAAAAGAGCTGGACCGCGACTTGAGGCTCCTCGACCGATTTCGGCGCAACTCATACCTGCAACGTCTCAGTTCTCTCAACCTAGTCCATCTCCCCGCCCTCGCAGCAAACCTCAAAGATTTCGCCGCCACCTCCGCCCCACTTTACAACCCTCAGACATGCGACGAAATCCAAAGATTGCTGCTGTTCCTTCTTGGCAACGATACTGGGTACATCGGGCAAATCAGTAGGTTTGTCCGAGAGGTACGGCAAGGCAGAGAAGCGATGAGGAGCAATCAATGGAATCGTGGCATGTCCAAAAGGTTCTCCCGAGTCTGCACCAAATTGACAGTTTACGCCGTCCTCCTTCGCGATCTGGTCGGATCTGAAGCGTTCAAGCATCACATCCAGCGGATGGCGAAGTTTCTGAAAATACCTGCCATCGACAATCACAGTATTGACGATAGCAGGCAGGGGGGAAGACTGGTCTGTGCGATCTTGGCAGGAAACATTGTCGACATTTATAGGGAGTGGATCGGCACGCTTATTGTTCATCTGCAGAAACTAGACACCATCCAGAGGGAAATCAAGTATCGTCGAGATGTTGCAGCCAAGAAAGGACGCCCAAGACCAGTAATATTTATACGGAACGTCATATCCATACCCCGCGAATACACACAACATCACGCGCACAGGACCACCCTCCAAAAGTGGACTGAGATCGTACCTGGGGATACCGACACCGAGAACAGCAACAGCAATAGGCTCACAGAAGACCAGACCATCCGGATGTTAGAGTTGACAGAAAGTGCATTGCCAGCGCCCCTTCGGAGGAGTGACAGGGAAACATCCAGCGAGGACAGTCAAGAGCCGACACAAAGAAATGTGTTCCACCCACAACTCTGTCTAGCAATATTGCTATCCCGGCATATGAGAAACTATCCAGGGTCGGAAGGGAGTATCCTTGCAGGGGGTCAGGTAGGGATAACAGCTTTTCGTCAGTTCCCTGAACATCAGCGCTGACCACGAGTCCACAGGCCTGTGCCATCGGCAGCTCGAGTGCCAGCTGTGCAGGCTGCAGCTCAGCAATCGACAGCCTCGAGGCCGCATCCAGACACACGTTCCTCCTAGGAAGGTCCGCCAACAAAGAAACCCTTCCGCTCGCCAGATCGTGCTTCCTCCCAGAATGGATCCCAGACAGCCTTGTCGTCCAACATATCCTACCCAGGATCCGGAAGCGGTTGAGAGACCTCTTGGATAACCTGGTATGCCAGGAGTCCTCCGATGAGAGCGCCATGTCTGGAGATGACGATGGGGATCTCGATGTTGACATGGGTGAGAATGCAGTTAACCACGTCGAACACGTTTTGGACGAAGAGATGGAAGACGACGAGGATGACCCAGATTACGAGGACGACGATGATTCTGAAGTGGATTCCGATGTCGATATCGATTCCGGTGAAAGCGAGGAAGAGGAGGACGAAGATTATGAGATTGAGCTCGACGACGACGACGACGTTACCTTGCAGTCGAACTCACCTCAAGTCTAACCCGGGCCCTGGCAATCCTAACGACGAGGAGGATGAAAGACAACCGTGACGGCGCGACAGACACAGCCAACGGTGCCGAATCAAACAGCGACGTCGCCAGCTCCCGCCAAACCAGCGGAGTTTACCCAAGTACCAGGTTATCTACCCTTCAATTATCTATGTATCTATGCGAATCTACAGCTCCTTCCTTGACTAGTAGTATCTGATCATTCTTCTTTCCTAGCGAAAGATCCATCTCCACCTTTCAATTTTCAAAAAGTCCCAGAAAATCTATGCAACAATCTCGCATTTATTTAATCAAGACGTACATATAGAGTCACAAATACATTAATGACAGTGCATTCTACACGGCCTCGCAAAATACATACAGTAATGTAGCAGCCAAGTAATAAGTTGAGGCTATGGACAGTCGGAGACGCAGAGAGAGAGAAGGAGAGGAGAGCCAGCCACACAGAAAGGGCATCCCACCAAGCGGTAGAAAACACCCCACACAACAAGAATGTATGCGATACACAGCGAACGAGGCAAGAACACAAACGAACCCAACCGAAACACGAAAGCAAGGCCCAATAACACTGGACAGGTGAGTAAAAGTTGCGTAAGGTACAAACAAGGCAGGGGAGAGAAAGAGAGAGAGAGAGAGAGAGAAGCCGGACGCAAATAAACGCACACAAGAAAAGGTACGAGTAGGAAGGGATGTACAGGAAAGAAGACGACCAATACTACGAAGGGCGGCGGTGATGAGCAAGCGAAACAGAGCGATAAATAAATCCGGAAAAGGTCTATCCTTTTGAGAACAAACCACCCGCCCCGAGAATAAGATGATAGCCAATAAAAGTGGGACTAGACAATTAACACATACTCGAATAATATCTTTTTATCGTACGGAGTCAGAAAGGAGTGGAAGTTGGGCATAGAGAGCGAGGATGGGGCATGGGGGGAACGAGGAAGAGTTCATATAGAGACGAGGGATATAGATCCTAGTCCACAACCAGGGGATACAAAATCGTCCAGGAGCGTGTGAGCGACATTGTGTCTTCTAAACACGATTCGCGGGTTGTTCCGAAATAGGCCAAATCGATTCCCTCCGTTCACGTTCTTCAGCGCGGGGTAGAGGAACAGCGGGGGCAGCGTCGGTAGCATTGACCATGGTTTCAGAAGAGACGGAAAGCGTAGGTGGTGGCGGAGAGATCGAGGGCATGGCGCTATCAACCGCCTGTGGTGGAGCTCGCGGTGAGCTCCCGGGTGCCGGCGAAGGATGCCCAGACATGGACTTCATCTCATCGATGGTCCTCTTCACACCAGCCATAATCCTATCCGTCTTGTCCATCATTTCCTCCCACTTCTTCTTCTGCTCCTGCAGCTCGATGTAGTGCCGTTCCAAATCGATCAAGGTCGGAATCCCAAATGTGTTCAGCGCAACGCCAGCGGCCATCCCCAAATTCATCAGACTCGACATGTCGCCTGGCGGTGGGGGGTAATACGGAACGGGCATACCATGGGGATGGTGCATCATGTATCCAGGGGGTGGCATAGAAGCTGCAGGGTTCAATGGGGAGTGTGTTCTGCTGGGAGCGTTCGACGCCGTCCGCATGTAACCAGACTGACCACTAAGCAAGGCAGCTGCAGCAGCGACGCCATTACCAAGGGCAGCAAAGTCAAACGGTGGCGCTGGACCGGGGAATGCTACTGTCGCACGCGGTGACGCTCGATGCATTGGGGAAGCCGATCGGTTGGTATCCCAGCCGTTTGTGCGTTTGCGACGTTGTGTTTCACGTCCACCTTCGCTCTCCTCTCCTCCATCCATGTTCACGTCATCCTCGTCCTTCCCCACTGCCGCAGCGGAAGCCCGTGTCTTGCCACGGCGAAGTCGTTTCCGACGAGGTTGTTCAGCCTCGGCTTCACTCTCCTCGCCAGTGGCACCGCCAGCCGACGCGGCCGATGATACAGCTCCTCGACCAACAGACACCAAAGCTTCCGCGGCTGCTTGATCTGATAGGCGTCCTGCAGGTGTTGGGCCGACTGAACCAGGCGCGGCTGGCACACGCTTTCGACGCTTGATAACAGTCTTCTTCATAGAGTTGGGCCGGTGGGTGCCGTGCAACTTGAAATACAGTCCTGACGGAAGCAAAATATTAGTACCATCGTCGGGATTTTCAAGGAATTTGGTTCCGCTTTCTCCACAGGGTCAAGGTAAAGGAAGCAAATCGACAGAAAATAGATTGATCGGAAATTATCAGCCAGGCCGTATCAGATAAGATGAAGGGCATCGAGCCCGAGCCAAGGCCGAGACGAAGGTTTCGCTGGAAGCGTCCGCCATCGTCCATCCGATAAGATGATTGGAGGAGAAAGGGAACCAAGGATGGCAGATTAATAAACTCACCGCATGCATTACAAATGTTGTTCCCCACGTCGTCTCGCCTCCACAAAGGCGTCGTACTAGTCCCACAGTTCGCACAGCTGAGGGCACCGACGGTGGGCCTTGCGGCCTTTTTCGCATTCGGTACCACCCCACTTGCGCTGGTGTCACTTTCGTTCGCAGCCGGCGAAGGAGCTCCATCGGGCTTGGGTGATACTGGCCTTTCTTCGGCAGGTGCAGCAGGACCAGGAGCAGTACCAGTACCATCGATTTCCATCCTCGCCGCTGCCAGAGCATTGTTATAAGTCGGGCATCCTGAGCAAGCAGAGGTGCCACCGGTTCCATCACATCGCCCGTCCCCTGGGCAGGTACCACTGGCCGATGAATGGTGTGAAGCTGAGGTCCCTTTGTTTGCAGCAGCTGAATGCTGTTGTAGCAACTTGTGCATTGTTGCGGCTCCTGGTGTCGCCGAAGCCGATTTGGAAGGTTGTTCAGTTGCAGGGGCGAAAGGTGATGGTCCAACCGATGAGGTCGTATTAGTAGCAGCTGGTGGCGGTTGTGTGGGGGCAGGAGCTGGGGGTGTGTTCCTGCTTAGCGTTGTCGGTCGTGGCATGTGTCTAGATTTTTGATAAAGGCCTGGAAATGGGTCAGAACGATGCATCTCGACAAAGAGATGAAAGGATGAGACAAGGGGGAGTAGAAGGTTGATGAAGGAAAGGAAGCCAGCAGGACTCCGTGTTGCTTTGAAAACGAAACAACGAGAGATAAGAACAGAGCGAAAGGTATCGTTTGCTTCGAATGATGGCAGTTAAGACAATCCGTTCGGAGATCTGGTCAAGATAGCAAAGTACCGAGAGCAACGTGTCAGACGCGAATCGCGATACACGCGACGAATCCGAAATCTGAAACGGGGCCTACAGTCGTTACAGCCACCAAGTACCAGCGCTCCGGTGGCGTGAAACCAAAACGCGGACTAGAAATGTTCGTATATGGCAAACATAGCCCAGATGCGCGTCCAGCGTTGGTCCGAGCCTGACAGCCAGTGCGAGGTAAAAAGGTTGGTAGGTTCAACACGTGGAGGTACTGCAGGCAACAAACAGGCTCTCTGCGTCATTGCGGGTGCAAAGATATTGAAATAGAGTGCAAAAAAGCGATGCAGGGGCGTCATCGAACAGAGATAACCTACCACAGGCGTTGCAAACTGGATTCCCATCCGCATCTCGTCGCCACAGGGGTGTATCTGTCGTTCCACAGTTCACACATGGTGTTCGGGTCGGACTCAGCACACTGGTGGCGCAATTTGAGTCTGCATCTATGGTCAAAAATGAACATGTCAGGCCTGCGACCAGTAGGGTCATTAAAAACACACACCCTTCTGTTGGTCTGGCTGCTGCTGGGGTTCCTCGGGTAATGACGGCGTAGCTAGCTGCATACGAGCCATAGCCGCAAGATTTGCATTATGCAAGTGGATTGGCGGGGCCTCCATAACGACTGGGGACATTGGTGCAAATGGCTCTCCTGGCCTCTTTCCAGGCGTAGTGTGAGATATAGACTAGAAAGCTAAGACATCATTAGATAGCGTATAATAGAGCCCAGAAAATACTTGCATTAGATTATAGGAATATAAGTAAACGGATCCTGGACGTCGTTGGCGATGATGAGGAGAGGAATGCAGGAGTCTGCTGGCACTAGCGGCAAGATAGGTTAGATAACCAAGTCCGGCCAATCACTGAAATTCCATTTGTACATGTGTTGAAAGCCGATTGAATAATATCCCCGTTATCTCGGACTCCTCGTGAGAAATTCCCTTAAATCCAGTAAATATTCATCTGAGCTCGATTCTATGCCCAAAAGCATTCCGTGAGCGATGTAGAACCTGAATATTCGATTAGAAATCTCCCAAGGCCCAACGATCTGGCGTGCAAGGCCAGGAGGCAACTCTATGGATCTCAACGATTATCTTATCTAATATTAAAGATAAGATTATTTTGAGATAACTTTATTTGAAAATTTCCCGTTACGTTTACTCGTGGTTGTCAAGATCAATAGCAACCATTTTCGGCGCTCATAGAGTGACTTGGCAGGGATCCCCCACTGATGCTCCAGATTTACCCATGGCTCGCACACACGACTTCAACATTCATAGGAATTATCGTGTATGAAAGGCTTGAATGTGATAAAGAAAGATGGTGCCATCTCGGATTTTCAAGAGGATGCTCTTCCCTTGCGAAGGACAGCGAAAAGCAAGAGGTGGCAGATCCTTCGATCGCGGAACATGTTCCCACGGAGGGTCCCCCCCCCCCACCCCCCCCATATATGGGAATCTGCGTGTCGTATTTGGCATAGGCTTCTGCTGCCCTCGAGCGAAAGTCGAGCACAACCCTTCAACTCTTCGCTCACTTTCTTCAGAACCTTCTCTCAAACTGATCAAATAACAGACCTTGACTGCCTAGCTCAGATAGTCCTGCTGTCTACGCTCCCCTAGAGATAGGATGGTTTCCGCTCCATTGACCTGCCGAGCAATGCCGCTCCTCGGAGTGTTCCGATCACCATCACTCGCGTTCAGATCCAGTTCCACTTCTGACCGATTTGCCACCTCTTGGCGAAAAGTACTCTACGTGTGAGCCGGATCTCTATTCTTCACGTAATGATTAGATTTCCGCACCCACACAGCATGCATCCTGACCGATCAACGAACCACGGCTCGCGAACGACTGGACGCCACAGGGCCTTTGGTCCGAGCGCTGAAGAGATTTGGGGCAAATGGACGACGCTCTCGTGGGGTTTCCCGTCTTCTCGAGCGTACTTTGTCGCCGACATGTACTTTTGAGTCTTTGAAGGCGCTCTATGATCCTCGAGGCCGACAGGGCGGTCGCACACATGAGTAAGACTGGGAGCGATTCAATTTCCAATCTGACAGCGCGTTGTTGACAATTTGAATCTTTCCCATTGAATTTCCCCATCACAAAACCTTATATCCTAACGACACCTTGATAAGATAAGATAATCGCTCCTAAGATATCACATCATATCTTATCTCTCATAAAACACAATTCGAGACAGGAGTTCGCGATGGTATCCTTCCAATCGCCGTGGTCGCGACCATTGAAGACAGCGGGTCACCTGGGTCCAGCTTCAATCTCTCAACGCTGTACCATTCGAGACACCTTCTGGATGTTCCGCCGAGTCAGGGCTAGACGACCATGTTAAGACTTCAATTATATTTCGGTTCTTTCGCGGAAAGTTTCCACGGAGTTGAGCTGGCAGCTCAAAACAAGCTCAAAATGTCTGTTGATATGTCCCGATCTCCCGGAGGGAGGGGTATACTCAGCGTGCCGAGGCAATCCAGCCGACGCTGTTGCTATACAAACGTAATAGTTACATTCAATGTTCGTGCCGAACACCGTGAGCCACTCATTAGCCCCAAACATCCATCGGGTCGCGCCTTAACAGTCTATCTGAAAGCAGTACTACTGCTCGAACTAATTACTAAAACACAGAACTCGGCGACGCACTTGAGATTCCAAACGGTCCAACAGGAATCAAGTGTCACAACGAACATGTTTCCACCAATCTTCCCGAAGTTCGACACACTCGCGCACACGACCGTCGGAGCCAACCATCCATGAGACTTGAACATCTTCTTTCCAAGTCGCAGCATCATACACACGGTTGCGCAGGGAACTCTACAGTGTACATACAGGATGGGTTGTTCTATTTCACAATATCATAGTTGCATCCACATGCTAAACGGTTATCAAGGTGCATCATGATTGTGAACCCCGAACCCCTTCTCTGACGCACCATAGTACCATGGTTAAACGAGGTACACTTTTCCTGCTGCAGTAATCTGCATTACCCATAGCTTTTGGAATCTTTTTTCAACCACCGTCCGGCTGGCAAAGCTGCAGAATTCTCTGCTTACCTGCAACGAAAGCGTCGACGTCGAACGAACTAAAACCCACCAGTGTCTGTATACCAACTGTTGCACAAGACCCGAGTTATACTTTAAAACACCCACTCTCAAATAATGAGTACTCAAGCACCACCTAGTCAGCACCTCCCCGAGCTCCCGTCGATTATAAATTCGTGTGGAGCACCATTTGCCTTTTGAGTTGTAAGTACCCGCCGATGTTCCGTCTAAAATATTGAAGTACATACGGGTCCATATGAATTTACTTGGGACAGTGGTATGGCGACGTTTACTAACAGGTGATGAATCATGAGGTACGTCACTTTGTCGTGGCCCACAGTATTCATCCTGAGCCGTTGGTCTCGCACGACGGGAACGGGTTAACGGGAGGTACAGTACAGTGACATATGACCCCTACTTTCCCCGGTTGTATATAAACATGGTTAATCCGCGAGGATCCAAGAGACTCAGACGACCAGTGCACCCATCGAGACAAACAATCCTGAATGAATGGCTGGGTTGTACGAGTATCTCTCCCAGCTGTGCATGTTACAAAGCTTGCTGAATGTGATTCTAACGAGGTCTTCCGCGTCGGAGGTGCACTGGACCGGGTCATCAACCTACGCAGGGCCCGAGGCGAGGTAAGTTACACCTGTTTATGGTCAGAAGACCCCCTATTTTCACCCCGCACACCACAGTTGCGGTTCTTTCGACCATGGGGATGCCTCAAGGTAGCAGAATAGCAGGCACGCTGATTATAAATAAGAAGCCAAAGCCCTTCACAGCCGGCCCCTACATAAGTGGTAAAACTCTGTTTGAGATTGGCGGCCCAATTCATTCCAATGTGGATGATGGGTTAATAAGTGGGGGTGCGCAACTGCCGCGACACGGCAAGTCACATGATTGATCTGGCTCATCTCAGCCGCGCGCGGAAACCTGAAACCAAGACCTTGAGATCGATTTCGATGAGGGACTGGCGGATTTCGGTGAAATAAAATGTTATATGTGTAGAATTACCAGTGTAAATGGCCCTTAGCCACTCAAAAACAAAAATTAATGCAAACCTACTCAGATACTAAAGAGAAACTATTTTGCCCTGCGAAAATCAGTCTCATTTTGGCAGGGGGAAATGAATGGCTTATAACTTTTCAAGCAGATCACCGTTTCCCTTGGTTCCGCAGGCAATATTGTGTAGAATTTAATGGAGAATCGTTCCTATAGAACAGAATTTTAATTAACCTCTGTTAACATCCCAAACCCATGAGTAAAGCGGTGTATTTCGATATTATAATTGGCTAAATGGCTGTTTTTCTCAAATATGAGCTATAGGAACTCTTGCCCTCGCAATTAGCTACGTTTTCGCCACACAAACCGTAGAGAACGGATGCAAGCTCAAAGAGTTATAAGCTTGCCAATATCCAGGGCTATTTTAGCCTGTGTAAACACAAGTAAACAAAGGCCTTGTGCATTTCATGCGGCAAACCTCATGGCCACTGACTGTCTTTCTAGCTCCTCCACCATCTCTGACTCCTCAGAACATTACCCACTACTCTGATTACCCTCAAATTGAATATCCAAAGCCCCAGGTCTGTGTTTCTTTATGTTTAATTACCTATAATTCATGAAAATGGCTCTAATTGTCCAAAAAATATAGTGATTATATAACATGCCAAAGCCTTCAGCTGCTTTAAAGGCA
>ML210208.1:6013-38326 GCA_004369085.1 Coprinopsis marcescibilis
TATATGTCTTCCAAACGATTACGAATACAGCGCCTCCCGCGGGGATGTCATTATTAATACCGCAATTGGCGGCAACGTCTCTCGGCGATCATTTTATATTGTCTTCTTGTTCCTGCGACCACGCGAAGCCTGAAGGCGCCCATATAAGCAAGGAACGGCTGAAGCGCTTACATCGATTGATGGGTGAATAAGTGATGTAATTGTAATTAGGTGTGTGTACAAAGGCATAGATAGTGAAGTTTGGAGTTCACTTGGAGTTCACCGGAGTTCAAGGAACAAAGCTTTGTCAATCCTTCACTTTTACCCACTTTTACCCACTTTTACCCACTTTTACCTCCAAACCGAGGACCAGTTTCCGAGTCCTTGTTCCATTTCCTAAAATGAAGTCAGGAAAAGGGGCCCAGGCCGAGCTGACAGAATGAGCTTAAGGACATGATCATCAAATATATTCTTCTTAGCAATCATTTCGAACGCGGAACCTTGAAACAGCCGAGGTTCACACAAGCACGAGAGTTCACCTTAGTAGAGTGGCTTCTAAAAGATGGCCAACTAATGTTTGCAGTATCTTCAGCTTCTGTGACGTTTCAGAATGTTGCAACAATTCGCATTTATGGTTCTTTTCCCGAAAGATTTGTGTATTTGATGATCAACTACGTGGTGTACTCGCTCCTTCCAAGGTAAGAAAGTTTACTATAACCAGGCTTTCTGGCTGATTATCAGCAGTAACGTTAATCCGTGTCCTAATTGACAACTGAAGTCTGAAATCAGTTGGTGGCACGCGGATCAAGGGAGGAGTGCATTGCCTTGTAGCCTTCAATGACAACATAGCGTGGCGAAAAGATTGCGGGCACGGATGACTCTAATCAGCCACCCGGAACTGCTGTTGGAGCGGGAATGGTATCCGTCTCTGACACTTTGCTACGGTAGCAACTGAGGAGGAGACAACCGACAGTCCACTGCTGTTAAGGTCTGTTGCTCACAACCATTGCTTACACAGTCAAGAACCTGATCCCTGTCATCAGTTCTCAGGCCCAGGTCAACGCACCATTTCGCCGTCTCGAAGGCATGCGAGCTCGAGAGTTTACAAATGATGTTGATCTAACGAAGCCTAATTATGCCGCATTCTATCCCCCGGCATACCCGCAAACCAAGAGGGCATGCATGCATAGGCAGTATACCATCGTCTTCTAATCAGCGCGCAGTTTGAATTGCGTGTTCTACGTCTTCTGGAGCATATGGCCGATCTGACAGCATTAGTAGACCTACTTGCCCACGCACTGTTAAGTATCTCTGCGGTCGGGTGGAGATTTCACGCAAGAAGCAGCGAAGCATAGGACAGTGCCACAGGCACAACTGCTTCTTCGGCGATGATACTGATTTGTATATTATAAACAAGTCCAGGTTTCCGTTCTATAGGCGTCCCTCCGTTGTCCCCCTTCGACTCTACCACCATCATGAGCGGCATCCCTCCCACAGTTGTGAGGCTCCTCGAATCCGCAGAGCGGCAAAAGGTGACCAAGGTCAGTCTAATCCTTTTACGACATACATGCTTCAGCACTGTGACTAACATAACGCAACCCGCCGTTAGTACTTTACTGGTATGCAAGTTATTATGGATACAGGGGGAATAAGGGGCATATACTGACGTGGGTCTTGGAATCACAGTGGCCAGTGCAACACTTCTGGTAGGTATCCACATATTTCACCGGGAACCGATGTTTACTCACCTGTGTCACAGGCAGTTGACTACTTCGGCACTGTGGAGCGAGAGGTTCGTCGATCCAGAGACAATTGATAACCGTCGACCGAGCAATTCACTCACGCGGACGTTAGGTGGGGGTAATCTGGGGCTCTGAATGGAGTGCTGCGAAAGTATTATTCTTTATGTCGCGGTATATGCCCTTGCTGGATGTTCTCTTCGTCGGAAACTTCTGTGAGTATAGCACTAGGTGATAGTGAGAGCCGGCGATGGCTAACATCACCTTCACAGTCCATCTGGGTCTTGGAATTCCACCGGAAGTGAGTTCGCTCAGTACCGTTACAATAGGTTCCGCGATTTACTCAACTCTCATCGTATCCAGCACTGTCGCAGGTTATTCATAGCAGAGACAAGTGAGCGATAAGCATCATGAGATGAGACCTCGCGTCCTAACTTGGAATGAAGCACTATTCGTGACAGGGGTAGCGATCGCTGAAGGTGGGTTCAGCGCTTAATCTTTGCCGCAATAGACTCTGACTCGCCATTCACCAGCCATCCTCTACCTCCGCATCTACGCGATATCAGGAAGGAACAGAAAGTTCATGATATACCTGATCGTTCAATACATCGTAAGCTCAATCCATTTTCCCAGCCCGTCAAGAGTGACCCTGACCAATCCCACAGGTTCTACATGTCGCGATATACGGTGTCTATGCCAAATTCGCCCTACATCAATCATGTTAGTAGGCCGCCATATTCTTAAGGAATTAACACTCACTTTTTCATTCACATTCCAGTTGCACAATCCCCATTCCCAACGGTGATAGGCTGCCTCCCCGTCCCGCCTAAAATCGAGGGCGTTAACCTAAACGTCGTCCTCTCGGCCATGTTCATACTCATCCTCGTCGACGAGATCATCATCATGATCATGTCCCTCGCAATCGGTCTCATGAAGTACCGGAGCCTCAAAAGCCCGCTCATCAAGATCTTCTACCGGGACGGAACCTTCTACTTTGTCATGCTTGCCGGAATCTCCCTCGGCAACATTCTCTTCAACCTAGTCGGCGCACCAGAATACAGGTTCTTCATCGTTGTGTACGTCGTGGCCCTTCCAATTCTCAATTCAATTTGATCTAACGCCTGTACAGTTTCCAACGCGTGATGCACAGTATCCTCTCCTGTCGCATGCTCCTCCACATGAAAGCCTATGCTCAAGGAGCCCGCGGGGCATCTGGCCATAATAGCGATGTCCTCTCCGCAGAACCAGGATTCCTTCAACGCAACAAACGACCACCACCGCCTGGTGCCTTCAACCAGGGAATCCATGTATACGAGGCTTACAGAGGCACCCCGCTAACCTCATTCACAGACAACATTGAGATGAGCACAGAAACTGGTCGTTCAAAGATCAGTGATATTCATGGGCACAAAGTATAGAGAGTATGCAAGAATCGCTTCGCGCATTATTTATTCATCATTCACATTCATTTTGTACCATTACTACGTTCTGGGTGTAACATATCTAAATCTCATTCAAAAACATGCAATTCAGACATACCAACGGGACATCGTTCCAATAACGATCCGTCCCCACAGTTTCAGGTTTACTCGCTTAGTTATCCAACACACCATCGGGACCAGAAGAACCCACACACTTACCAGTTCTTTACCGGAAAAATGCTATCGAAAGATCAGAACAAAGAACTACATGTACATTTGACAGCAACTGATAGTACAAGAAACTGAGTAGAAATCACAACCAACAGAAAAAGAACATCAATGAAAGAAGCGAAGAATGACCCCCGCCGAGATCGGCTGTAATACTCTTCCCATCGCCATTATCGACATGGCACACGGATCATATAGCGTAGGAGTCAGCTATAGCACGAGGGATGCAACAATTCCGAGTCGTAGTGCCGAACAGCCATCCCCGTCACTGCCTCGATTAGAAGCACGCCAGGGGTAGGCCTTGAATGAGCCGGACAGGATCGGGGAAGCTCCAAAAGGATAGTGCGATTATGATGTAGACGGCTAAGAGCACGAGGTTCAATCATTGAAAGAAGGGAGCAAAGAAGCAACGTACCGATTAAAGCCAATCCACTTAGCCAATGAGATTTTCCGTCCTCAATTGAAAATTTGACCACAAGGACGGAGAACAATAAAACCTAGAATAGGGCACTCCGCGTCAGCATGGGTACGCAAGACTAAAATATTCAGCACGTACGATAGTCTCCAAGGGGTCGAAAAGCAACATGAGAGGCTTGCCCATGCCCCAAGCGATAAGGACCAACAAGGGGATAACGAATAGGGCGATCTGGATACAGCTTCCAACTGCCACGCTCATTGCAAGATCAAACTTGCCCTTGCGGGCGACTATGACGGCGGTAGCATGTTCAGCTGCATTGCTTATAACCGGGATGACGATCAATGTGATCCACTCCTTCGAAATGCTTGGATGGTCGTGCACCAGACCTTCGAGAGACTCCACGAGATGTTCGGCCGTGACGAATGCTAGAGCTGTAACCGCCACCAAGAGCAGCAAAGCCGAAGGAATATTCAGCTTGAGCGTTTCGTAATGTTCCAATGTCAGGCTCGATTCTGAAGCAACTGTGGAGGTAATCCCAACAGGTAAGGTCTTCGATTTGGTCCATGTTCGGCTCAAAGAAGACCGTCTGCTTGATTCTCCGGAAGGATGCGATTGTACCTGATGAGTGTCGAGGAAGAGGTGGTTATGGGAGTAAAACTGGAAGAACAGATATGCGAAATAGCTAGAAAATACGATGTCAAACTGACTGAGTCAAGTTGGCAGGGAAAGGACTTACACGAGAAGGAGGATGATGGCACTTCCGTGGCTGAGGCGGAGAAGAACATCGACCTCAGTCCCAGGCGCAAGCTTATCTTCCAGATAAAGATGCTAATCATATCACGGGTCAGTTGCTTCTCACTCTCAAAAGGAAATTTAACTTACAAACGCGACAGGAATGATCAGCGAAATCACCGAGACTATCAGCAGAGACGAGTTTAGCTGGGCTACCATCGGCTGGAACTCTTGCTGAGGGAACTTGAAACCGCCGACTAAGCAGCAACTTAGCTCGATGCAGTGAACAGACGTGATGCATACGTACCGATGAAGGCACATCCAAGAACGAGTAGCAGGTTGCTGAGAAGGCCGCCCAGAAGAGAACTCTGAACTAACTCAAGCTCGCACTAGAAATAAGTTACGTCAATATGAAGCACTGGCATCGTATTCAGGTAAGTACGTACCTTTTTCAAGGCGATGCCGGCGATAATCATTTCGACAATGTTGCCGAGTGTAGCATTAAGCAAACCACCAACACTTTGGCTAGTGCGAAGGGCGATCTGCTCCGTCCCCAGTCCCAAGAGGGCGGCAAGAGGAATGATTCCAAGGCAGCAGAAGACGAATATCATTGTTGGACTCTGGTGCGTATAATGCAAAGCCCATGCGACAGGGATTGCCAAGAGCAAGACATTTAACGGGCTATAACGCGCAGTGGCCTTCAATGACTGCATATACGTTGGACGGGGTCCGATATTGCGAGTTGGCGTGAACAGAGCCCGAATACGAGCTGATTTGGTGGGCCCCCGCTGTTCTGCTTTGCGAGTGCCACGCATTCGGATCTCGCTGGCCCCGTCTTGCTTCTCTACGTCAAGAGTAGTGACAGTGTCGGTGCGTTCGAACTGTTCGCCAAAGGTGTAGTTGCCCTCCACGCCAGAAACATCGGCTTCGTTAATATATAACGTGTCCCGAGTTTTGACTGGCGGAAAGCGCGAAGCACTGTTGTTCACTTGAGATTGCCCACTATGATGGAGCCCACTACTAGGGGGTTCATCGTCGTCGTCAGCTGGAGGGGTCGGTGAAGTATTGGCGTTAGCGCGAGCATTGGCGACGGAGGCAAGAGTTTCGACCATTCACGGCGGTGGAAAAGCAAGGAAGAAAACCTGGGGAGGTCGGAGAGAGTATGCGTTATATGGGTGCCGACAGGCTTGGCGTGTGCACTACCCCAAGATTCATCATGCCGGTGCCTCGGCCGCCGGATCCCACAAACGATCGAACGATGACAGAGGTTTTGAACTACCTTCGCATTCCGTTGTCACTTGCACAAACTGGGGCCAATTCTGAGCCTGAGGTCAGAGGGAAAGTGATGCAAAGAGATTGAAAGAATTTTTGGACAAATGTTCTTTTCCAAAAATTCTTTTCTAGTTAGATGAAAAAATAAACTCTCTGTCTGGGAGTCGAACCCAGCTTTCGCGCGGTCGTCATGAATGACAGGCGCGTGTACTAACCGATATACTAACAAAGACTTGTGAAAGGGCCAAGCGAGGGACCTCCAAGGGATCAGCTTCCACCCGTCGCGACCCAATCTGAACGCGAAATAACTGCCACCACTTTGCCCGCTCTCACGACGTTGTCACCAGTCACTAGAGCTCGTGTGTCTTTGCAGGAATATAGACGCCCTCGAGGCCGTCGGCTAGCAGACAATCAATGCAGCCCTTCTCCTCTGGCTTTGGTGATAGTGATCACCAACCACTGGAATACACTGTGGCCTCGCCGGAGTTCTCATATGCAGAAGATCAAGTCCTATGGCAAAGCTCGCAAATGAGTTCAGCGCTGACGTCTCTGCAGGCCGACTCAAAACCAGCGACCAGTAGGTCAGTAGACGGAGGAAGGGTCTCAAGAAGTACGTTCTTCAATGTTATTGACCCGAGGCCACTGTCAACTCAGCACTCAAATGATGGTCGTTTACAGCTCTGTCAAGCAGTTCTGAGTTGTCTACCGCAAGCACATCGTCTTCATCATCAGTAACTGGCAGCACTGTATTTCAAGCAGCCTTTGACAGCAGGTTTTCTGCACCATCGACACGTCGGCGGACAAATGCCACCTCTTCGACTTTGGACAACGCGTCTGTACCTGCCCGTCCTCAAGAAACGCGCATCTCACTCTTTGAGCGATTGGTAAAAGGCGTAGTGCAACTTCCTGCTGACGAACCCGTCTCCGCAGGACCCCAGCGTTCATCAGTTGCCACTTCCGTTCAGAAAAGACCTGTAACAACTCTAGGGGAGTCCTCTACCGTAGATTCCGACCAACCACGGAAGGTCAGGGTCCTGGACGTGAAGAGGAAACTCAAGGCCAAAAAGGTCTGTTTGGAGGACAGCGTCGCACGTCGGGTTACCTTGAAGGAGGATGCGGTTGATCCCTACACCAAGTGTAATACTGCGCGGCACGTCCCCATGGATGCTATCGCCAAATCTTCCAGCACATCCGACCGAATGCCACCACCAGTTCTACCACCAGAACGCGTTGGACTACACCACGCACCCGAAATCGGACCAGCAGGAATGTCCCCAAAACTACCCACCGACCCGCCTATGCAAACTTTGCCAGAAGCCCAACCCCAAGCTGTACACCGCCAACGGACATTCATTAAGACACGTTCGGCTCCAGCGGCCTCACCATCACTTATCTCGCCTGCTCCAGCGGCTACAAGGCCCGCGCTATTCTCGCAGCAACAAACTACAACTCCTTACCCCTCAAAGGGTAATATCGCTTCGTCCTCAAACCAAGCCGGTGTTTCAAGAACTATGGACCCCGTTTCTATCAAGATCGCTGCTGATCGACCATCTCGCTCAACTGCAGATGTCCAACCACCGAGGCCATCCCAGGCTCGTTTGGGCCCTCCTCCACTCGGCATGCGCCGCACTCACACTTTTTCGACCACCACCTCAGTCAGCATTGCACCTAACGCAAGCCAATCGCTCTATGGCTGCTCGCAGCAACTTCCGACCAAACAGAAGGGCTTCAAGCCTCCTCTTCTCCAGAAACCGTCAGGGAATGACGTATTCCCGCCGGGCCAACCTGCTATAACAGTCACTGGCCGCACTCAAGTCGATAATACGCGGACCTTCAGGCGCTCTGCGAGTGCTGGCTCGACGTCATCTTTCAGTACTACCTCCCAATCATCCACTTCGTTGGCATCCATTTCCAGTTGCTCGAGCCATCGGAGCGTCGATGAAGGGGGGTCCCAACGGTGTATCTCGAACAAATTCGTTAAACCCCATGTCGAGACGAACAGCGATCCCCACCGCACGAAAACCACGGCCGAGATCAACTATGATGAATTGTTGCCCGAAGACGACCCCGCAGACTCATCGTTCGGAGAAATGGAGTTTGATTTTGACACGGCTAGTTTGGAAGAGGCGATGAGGCCTTATGATTGACAAGGTATTCCATTTCTCTGTCCACTTCTCATTTCTACTTCTCTGTAAATCCTCTCTCATGCCATTCATGCTTCTTCTACCATGCAAACGATTCCCCATCATCTTCGCAATTCTACCATCATGTCCCTGTCAATGTCACATTTATGTCACTTGTACATACACAGTACTACGTACCAATACAATGTATTGGTAATGCAATTGGAATATAGTACAACTTATGTACTCAAACCTCCTCTTTTTAGCCATTGCTCTGTTCTCGGCCGGATAGCAGCACTTCAAGTGAAGAATCTTTTCGGTGAATATGATGTAGGACGACATATCCGGATTTCACTGCATTCCTGGAAGTGAGTTTTGCTATTCATTTCATAGGTTTAGTGCAAATCCTATACTACACGGCGGTACTCAAGTAACTTCACCCTCACTCGGCTTGTGACTTGGATGAAGGCCAAGATGAAGACCCATTCAATATTCAATATTCAACCCTTGTCAGGTGACAAAAGCGATCGAAAATCCCGCCACGAGCAAGCCACGAGCCTGGAGCCGCGAGTCCGTGACGAATCCCAACTCTCCCGGTTGTTCTTCTTTCACCACCACCACTGGCAGACTCATTTTTCTGCTCCTGTGGACGAGCCATACCGGTGATCTGCACTGCAAAATAACCCAGCTTTAAGTTCTAATTGCTTTTAGATGCATCGTTGTCTAGCAATATCGGAAATACTGTTCTTGGTATTTTCACCTTTGCCAAAGCACACTCTTGCGGATGTTGCAAGGACATGCCAGCCATTCTATTATCCAGCTATACGGTGTCTTTGGCGTGAACTCCCCAGTATTCTGCCAATATTTTGCATCTTGTCGACGAAACGATGGGTATCGATCTGTAAAGGCAAGGTGAGCAACGATTAACCTGTGTTCTCCGAGGTTCTTAACATTAGCCAGGTTCAAGACCTACAAATAACCAACCAAAACGCACAGCGGTTTGGTCTCTACGCTCGACACGTCAAGATCATTAACTGCCCACGCAAATTCCATGTTTCGTATCACTTACTGAATCAACTGCGCGAGAGTGACCGGCTCTCCCATCCTCTATTTCCGATGTTGAAGCAGGCTACACTTCCCTCTGATTTCTCAGCCACCACCGTATTCTATCCCGGGCTTATACTTTCGGCCTCAGTACGGTCCATCATGATCTATGCACATCCAGTTCCTAACTGGGCACCCTCTTCGAATGGCACATACTGGGATGCGGTTTGCGGCCGCGTAGAAGAGTTCTCAGACTCTCTAACGACATTCGCACTCACCACCGATATATGCTTTGACGGCACTCGGTTCAACCCAATCAGAGACAACGCGTTTCTAAATGGGCTGTTTCCGACCTTCTCATCTTCATTGCGCTCCCTCGACGTCTCTTGCTATCGACTAACTCGCGATGCGCTGCTCGCTGTCAGTCGCTTATCAGGATTGGAAAGCCTACGGATGTTGACATGTTCTCCATCGACGCCGACTTTTGAAGCTCCCCTCAATTTTCCGGCCCTCACCAACTTACATATCCAAACCAACAACATGAAGGCGACCAACGAAATCTTGATTCAGCTCAAAGGACCGAAATTACGGTCCTTCCGTATTCAATGCACCTTCTCGCCCGAACCGCTCGGCCTTACATCGACATTCACCCACCTCTCAGGATGCGATGCCGAGGAGCTTTCGGAGATTGTGGTGGAATTGCTGGGCACTTCGGGTACGGCGACTACATGTAGAGCGGAAATCGAAGAATACGAGGATACACGGTATGGCGTCGCAGGTGAAACACTAAAGCCTCTCTTACGATTCAACAACCTCTCGGTTCTTCGAATATCCCCATGCAATTCCCAGCAAATCACCGACGAAGACTTCCTCCAAATGTGTTCTGCTTGGCCGGAATTAAAGGTACTAGAGTTGAATGACCAGACGTTGTATCTGTCGCCGTGCGGAATCACGATGGGTGGGGTACATCTGGCCCTGCAAAATTGTCCTCGTCTGGAGGAACTTGTGCTTCGCTTCAATGGCAGGAAGGACATGCCACCATTTGATGACGACTCGAAGCCCCATCCCGCTTTGCGTAGATGGGATGTCTGCACCTCTAGCATTCGTTCCGGACGAAGATTTGCGAAGTGGGCTATGCGCGAATATCCGTTGCTAAAGGAAATCAGTTTTTATGGACTGTTTCAAGCAGGAATTCAGGAAGAGAGGGAGTACAAGCAACTGGACCATTCCCTAGTGACGACCTACTTGGACGCTGCAATGATGCTCGATCGATGGAAGGACGTACCACCTTTGTTGAAGCAACTTTCATAGCCCAAGGATGTTGGCGGGTTCTCGTCAAGGCTGATATTTAACTCCATCTAGTAATTGACTGCCACCACCCAGATGGATTATTTGTTGTCGATGATCAATGACCTTTGTTTTCCTCATTGCTTTGCCCTTTATATATCTTCTTGGCGGGGTACACGAAGGGAGAGAAAGGGCTCTACTTTTAATGCTGACTACTACTGGTTGTCGTAGAATACCAAGGCCCTTAATTCTATAGATTCACGAAGTGGCGAGCCCTCCGGGGTTGACGGGTCCTTGAAAGCCGTGTGCGGGGTGAATTGTGCGACACTTCCATCCTGAATAGAATCGAAACTGCGAGAAATCCAGCAAAGGGGCTTGGTGTAAGTGATATTCAACGGACGAGTTGGCATAACCTACCATTTGATTAGAACAAATTCTTCACGAGTCATACCCCTCAGATACTTCCACTTGTGATTTGGATTATAGGTAATTCCGTATGTCTCCCCTTCACGGTCTGGGTAAACCAGCGCGATTGGAAGTGTGTCTTTCGTTGGATCGACACTTCGGTAGTCACAAAGCGCCAAAGGCCAATCCCAGGCCACATGCGAGATGGGTCTCCAGAGGTTAATGATCTGGAATCGCTTTTTAACGAGTCCTGGCGCGTCGGACGCGGGAAGATGTCTGTGAACGCGCTCTACAGACGAGACGGGTGTCTGGTCGACGTGAGCTTGAGATACAGGTTGGCGTTTCTGAGGGCTATCATCGAATTGCCCCGGACGGTGGCGCCGAATAGCTGTTTTATATGAGGTCAGCATTTTCATTGTATCTTCAAAGTAGGACATACTGTGATCGAACAGGACAACTCGGCTGGCCCCAGTAAGCTGCTTAATCAGTGCAATACTTTCTGGGTAGTACTCAGTCTTGATTTCTTCGTCATTCTCGAAAGAGGTGTGCTTGGGTGCGTGGCGCCCGAACTGGAAACCAGCGCTATCGAGGTTCACAGAGTCCTCTTTTCCGCGTAGGTTCTCAATCTCCACTGCGTGGTCGACTTTGGTAAAGTTTAGGAGCTTTTCACCCGTGATTGGGTCTGCGTTGATGTGCTGGTACGCACGCTCGCCGTTCTCGGGGGGTATGAAGTAGGTCAGAACAGCGGGAGTACTTGAGATATCTGCGGGTGAGGCCATGTGGATTATTGCAAGCGAGAGCTCGGTGATGTGCTGGTAAAGGAAGATGTTGTCAATCTGACCCTTTATATATGGGCTTTTGAATAGAGTTTTGCTGATTCATCGCCGAGTATTCAGTCCAGTCATTGTTGCATTCCTCTTCTTGCGTGGGCCGCTTCGTTAATTTCTCATCCTTAAGCGGCACAGTTGAAAGGGCATCACTAAGGTTAAACGGCAGCACCTTACTAACAAATAAGTGGGGTGGAGTGGGTGGGGACAGTGCCAATGATGGTAAACGCAATGGTATGTCACTCTTGCGACCAACTCGGGGTTCAACGTTCAACCCAGCTCTAGTTCGAAACTTACTACATTATCACTATTGGTCAGTCCCTACGTCTACATTTCATCATCGATGCTCAACATGGCGTTTGAGGCGTCATAGGTAGATCACAGTCAGGATGTATACATGTTAAGCGGAGAAGACGTTCAATTTTAAGGTAAAGATTGCAGGCGGCTTGTCTCTTTGCAGGACATATACTGATCTATTTATAGAACACTAAAGCCCGAAGCTCGATAGATTCACGCAACAGAGCGTCGGGTGGCGTGGTTGGGTCGATGAAGGCTGAATGTGGCGCAAAGGTTGCAACGCCTTTCTTAGACGAGGAGTCATAGCTGATTGAAAGATAGTTACTCGAGCGAAGCCCGCAGATAGCGTATTTCGAACACTCACCATTTAAACAACACAACCTCGTCCGTTGTCATTGTCCGCAAGTACTTCCATTTATGATCCGCGTTGTATTTAACCCCGAGGGTTTCTCCTTGGAAGTTGGGGTATATGACCTTCATCAGAGAAGGGTCTTCTTTGGGATCGACACTACGGAAGTCGCAAAGTGCTAAGGGGTAGTCGTCGGCCGTGTATTTCACTGGGCGCCAAAGGTTGAGGATTTGGAACCTCCCTTGCAAAAGACGGTTTGCTTCGTCTGTTGGGAGATGGCGGCGAACGCGGGCAACAGCCGCTGCTGCTGTTTGATCGACATGAACGTGCATGACCGGCTGTCGCTTGGTAGGACCATCGTCAATAATGCCTGGTCGACGTCTACGAATCGCTAAACAGTAGAACAAGCCGGTGTCAGCAGCTGGGCAAATTATCAGAGAAACTGTCCTCTGACTGTGGTCGAAAATCACGACTTTGACGGCCCCGGTGACCTCCTTTATGAACTCGACACTCTCGGGGTAGTAATCGTCGACGATGTCTTTGTCGTCCTCGAATTTTGAATGCGCAGCCGGGCGGTTAAAGAACTGAAAGCCCGCGGCGTCGAGGGTGAACTGCTCAAGCTTGCCGCGCACGTTTTCGATGTTACACGGACGCCCTTGCCGACTAAAGTTCCTCTTCCTGTCTCCGGTCTCCGGGTCTATCTCGCTCGACTGGTACGCAACCGAGCCGTCTTCGGGTGGAACAAAGTAGTGGATCGTCCCAACGACCGTATCTTCGCAAGGATTCCCAGACATTGCAATGTTTGTGGGGGATGAGCGGATGGAAGAGTAAAGGAGGCAGGTTGGGTCAAGTGGTCGTTCTCTGTGGGGGCCAAAAAGCCTGATATATGGTGCCTTAACCGTGACCTGCCACCATCAGAATGCAAGTCACCGTTGGGTTACTCCTACTCCTCCGGTTGAAGAATGTATGGGAAAAAACAAGCCCCGTCACGTCAGATGAAGCCCCGGTGTCTAAAATCATTGCCTTGAAACGACTGTGGCGACCAAGTGGCGACATTGACCGTTCAACACCGGAACGGAGAGTGATCGCTAAGACTGCTAGCGGGCCTAGAAAAGGGTGCTGGACAGGGCGTGACAGCCCAATTTCCAAGGCGATGAGACTAAGGATTTCGAATTTCAAAGGCGCGACTAACCTTCACCAGCTAAACATTGTCATTTGGCTCTTTTGTCGTCGAATCGGCGTTGCGGCAGGCACTGGGGCAGAGGTTCAAGTTGAGGAAACCCCCGATCAATGTCGGGATGGGCAGGATTGCCACCCGGATCACTGCCTTCGCGGCATGTCCTAGCATGTACTCCGAACTTGCTCCGAACGACAGTCAGCGCCTATGCCCATGCGGCAATCTTGCTTTGGCTCGGCAGGGACCTGTCAACAGAATAGGTCAGTCGATGTCGGAGAACACCGTAGTTATTCAATGTGCGCCCTACTAAGAGAACGCAAGTTGCATGACAAAGTATGTAGTGATTTACAAAGTGTGATACAGCGACAGAATTGAGCATGAGCAGTGAGTAACTAAAATGACTATTGTACACGACGATCAGAATAATGAGGGGCATAATCATAAACGTAAATGGCAATAGCTGTTACGAGAAAGCAATAAATCAGAAAGAGAGGATTGTATGAACTAAAACTACAAGTGGCATAAAAGCCCAGAGAAAAAGTCCATTATAATGAATTCAAATATAACAACGTGGACGCCCACGTATTAGCTTTCAGCGTGAAAGAACCCTGAAGGATATACATAAGATTAAATATAACATTGTTGTGGTCGGGGCCAAATTAATCCCCAATAACCTCCTCCACCGATTCAAGGGTTGGGATACATTCCACAAGCACCGCTTCGAGCGCACTGATCCACGAGGCATCAGGCCCAGGTGACATGATTAGGCGCCTGAGAGCCCACCCAGAACAATCGAAGTTGCGGTTGCGCAATGCTCCGTGGAAAAGGGGCTAAAAAGGAAGAAAGGGGCACTAAGTCATGGGTTCGCGAAAAGATCATCAACACTCACTGGGTTCCGTGCGTATTCCGCGGTACGGTACTTATCGACAAGTGTCAACTTCAAGGTCCGAAGTTGAGGGATATTCACTGCCAACAAGCGGAGGAGCCCAGGGCTCAGCACATCCACTCGGATTTCCAAGCGCTCAAGACGCACTAATGCCTCACTATTGGAAGAGGATGCAATGGTCAGCGGTGAGATGATGTACTGACGTACGTCATCCTGGTTGAGTGTGCGATCAGTAACCGATAAGGATCGAATAGTACGAGCGTGTCGACCTAGGAAGCGTTGCAGGTTGTCCCAAGGGGCTTTCAGCGGTCGGAGGGCTAAGCTGACACTCTCCAGTCGTGGGAAGTGGATGGCGTCTGACCCCATAACCGTTTGAACCCAATTCTGGCAATCAGGCTTGATAGGGCCTGAGTGGGCTGAGCAGCGTGTCGTCTTCAGCGTTATTGATCGCAGTTGTTCGGAATGCCTCTGAAGGAATGCTAAAAAAGTGCCGACGCTAGTGAGATGCCCGCCATCAAAGGGGATAGTGAGGGCGATTGCGAGGAGGTGCGGGAAAGTTCCAATGTGGCGGAAGAGCCTTCCCATGTCCAACTCTTCGGAGCCAGGGGTCGAGTGAAACGACAAAGACTCCAAGCTGTCCCTCAAGTTGTGTATAAATACCAGGAATGCGTCGAGGTGAATGTTGATCGAGGTGAAGTCGAGCTTGCCGGTGTTGAAGCACACGTCGATGTCCCTCATTTTAGGTAGAGAAACTTGTGCGAGTGTGCCAAGGATGTGAAGCGGGACATTGAGCGTGAGGGAGGTAAGATTCGAGCGCCATGATCGGAGGACTGGTAGGAGGAACCCGACATAGAACTCATGATGATAATCAGCCTCGCCGTCCCATTCGATGGCGTAGCCTTGAGCGTTGGTGAACGAGAAGAGGGTGGACTGAACCCGTTCAATCTGCTTGGTTAACCGCTTTTGAAACCGGTCTTCTGCTTGCTTCTTCATATAATCGGGGTCAAAGACTGTCGCAAGTTGATTCAGGACATTCTCGGTACGGCTTTGATATGTTTGAGTCCAGGGCTGAAGCAGCCAAGGCCGTATAGAGACGTGATCGACGCGTTGTGCAATGTCGGGATTAAGCCTGAGGACTCGTAATGAACATGTCGCTTTTTCACAGGCAACAGGGCTACGCACCTAAGGTAACTCCAATGCTCAACGTCTCGCTTATCCGCTTTCCATAATTCGATTCGTTGATATCTAGCCTTCAACCAGGTGTCGTAGAAGACCCTGGAAGTCCTCGACAGACGTCCGAGACTATTGAAGGGAAGTCGATCGGCGATCTCCTTCTGTATGTCCTGGTTGACCTGTGGCTTCGGCATTCACCCTTTCAAGGTGCGGAGAAGTGGCGTATGTTGCAGCTCGTCGTCGAGATGACTGTTGAGATAGTCAGACAGTCAGTAAGGATAGATGCTTCGACTGACACGCCTTGAGGCAATTGACTCAGACCGTTACCCATCAACTGGGGAAAACAACCGTACAGCGTTAGATGCCATAACAGTATCAATCCAAGTATCACGTGCGTTATTTCAAGGGAGAAAATATGAGAAGAAAAGGAGGAGAGAAGGGTGAAGGATGGATGGTGAAGCTTGAAGAGTTGAGTGAAGATGTAACCTTTCGACATAACTAAAGGTACAAGACAATGTCATTAGATGATCAGAAACGCGTCACGACTCACGTCCATCACCGTTTCCCTCTAAACCGTGACAAAGGCAATGTCATTCACAAAACGTGGCCAACAGTCGCTATGCACTCAAGTTGGAAGCAAAGAATTTTGAGAACGCTCCCAACTACAAGTGATCCGGACTAGAAAACCCAGTTCAAACTTAACGGGCGAGAAGGGGTGGGTGCGTGGGTTCAAATTCGTATTTGCGATGGAGCGACGGGAAGCAGAGCACTCTCTCGACATCCGTTAACGTTCATCGAAATCCCTAGCTCTGAGTGAGCAAGCAGTCGCCCCAGGCCATAAGCAACACACTCACAGGCACGCGAAAATACCAAACATTCTCTGCATATACTACTCCTACACTGAACCAAGCCAAATCGGAGTCATCCCTGAGGAGAGGATTACTAAAACACAGTGTAATCAGCTTTTTAGGACGAGATAGAATTCCAGATGGTGGTTCAGGACAGTATTTCAAAACACGAACGACTTCCAAATTCTATTGAAAAGTTGGGTTGAGACTCCGATCGGCAACGGCCATGTCACATGCACCACTCGGACTGCTCGAGGTCCTTGAGTCTTGAGTCTTGAGTCTTGAGTCTTGACTCACTGGGCAGTGGAATATGGAATCTGGAAGACTGGAATTCAAGGTTTAAGGTTCAAGTTTGAAATTTGAGCCTTTTTGTTTTCACTGTTTCGTTTCGCTTACAAGCGCTGTGAGTTCAGACGGAGTCTTTCAGTTCCTCTTACCTATCCAGCCAAATGATCCGGCTCTATCATTAAGCTTATTCAAAGCATTTTAGCCTTCGGTGTTCTGTATAGCAATGGATACATGGGCGTACTATAAGTGTACAATAAAATGTGTTCAAAACAGAAGCAAGGATGTACACTGGGTCTCAATAGAGAACGAAAGGTCAACAGAGAAGACGTGATAAAATAGGAGAACAGGATAAGCTACCTGAATCGAACAAAGCGAAATGGTGCA
This sequence comes from Coprinopsis marcescibilis, assembly GCA_004369085.1. Classification (NCBI taxonomy): domain Eukaryota; kingdom Fungi; phylum Basidiomycota; class Agaricomycetes; order Agaricales; family Psathyrellaceae; genus Coprinopsis; species Coprinopsis marcescibilis. The sequence continues at coordinate 22,891 of ML210208.1, forward strand.
GAAACAAGGCGAAGGCAACGGAATGCGAATAACATCTAGAGCGTAGTTTTATGAATAGAATTGGAGGGCGTCTTTCGCCGATTTGATATGGCCGCTGGGCCCTCGCTCTTTGCTTTTGGTTGTCCGAAGTGCCCGAGGCTGTTCACGAACTCAGCAATCGCTCCCCAGTAGCCTGGTTGCGTACATGTGTCATCTAGAGAAAGAATGTCGTCAGAAGATGTCGAGGGAAGATGGGAGGTGAATATTTAGGGAAGTTGACAACGCACTATGAGAACCGCGTTCGAATTCCATGTACTTGGCTCGCTCAAGTCCCGGTTTGCTCTCTGGAGATTCCCCAGAGTTGGTCGACTTCTTCTCCCCACGCTTCGCCACTGCTTCCCAGAGGGCGCGCATGTGCTCCTTGGGTACGACTTCATCTTGCATGCCACTGAGCATGAGTATCGGTGTGGTGGCTGGGATTAACGGGATTTTGTTGATGGAGTCCCATTTCTGATGGCATAAGAAGGAAACGGAGGACAGGACAGGAAGAGCATGCGGTATGAGGCTGGGTAATGAGGTGAAGGTGTTTTCGAGAATCAAGGCTGAAATCTGGGTGTGCGTCGGATGAGTATAAGCAGCGTACGTCCTTTGAGAGATCAACTTGCCTTTGTTGGATTCCTGCTTGCCAAGTCGATTGATACTGCTCCTCCAATTGACTGGCCGTATAAGATCTAAGGAAGTGTTAAAGGCCTCGGGCTTTTAGGAACGCGCTGTTTGGCCACTCACAATCGGTGATTTAGAAAAGACAGGTGTTGTTAGAAGAAAGTCTAGTGCCGTCTGAGCGTCGATTTGGAGGCCTGAAGTGGCAAATGAAAGCTTAATGGTTATCTTCAGCAATGATAGTCGATCGCAACACACCTTGCTCTGAAGGAGAGCCCTCTGAAAGCCCGTATCTGAAAGTATACGTTAGCCACGTGCTTTGCGTGTATAATGGGGTACACGCACCCTCTGTACGACATCATCAACACATTACACCGCATCCTCATATAAAATATCTTGGCCAGCGGTATCCGATGTCCATGGTTGCCCCCATTCCCGTGGAACATAATAACAGTCGGTCGAGATGCAATGAGCTTGTACGTCCACATGAGCGAAGCATTCACGAAAGTGGAAGATAAGTGGGGCGTACCTCGTCCTCGGTTTCGTATTTGACTTCCAGATGAGAGGCGTCAGGGTGGTCCGAGAGTTCTATTCTTTGGGGTAGGAGGTAGCATCGCAAGAGAATGTCATCCGAAGTCTTCAATTCGAGGTTCTGGTACGGTATGCCGAATTGACCAGGATTGGCCACCTCTAAACCTCCGTTAGCGCCGCGGTCGGGCATCAGGTAACACGCTCGTACCTGTCCTGGATCCAGAAGGGAAAGCCGAGGGGTAAATGAGGTAGTTCTGGCCATACCAAAGCAATCCAGCACCTAAGACACTTCGGTGACATTCATATTGTTATATGACAGCTCTTATTACATACCGACGGTGGACAGGGTCGCAGCAGTCGCTACTGTTCCCTGGTATCGCATCGTGAGTAACGTTCATAATAGATGAACCATATAGGTACTAACCTTGGCGAAATCCCCAAGGCTTGGGAGTAATTTCTGAATCATGATAGCTTTGATTTTGCTTTGATTGGTTGCTGGGATTGACACGTCTGACAGTCAGTTCGGTGTATGTAGAGCGCTTGGGGCGAGCTCGACGTCAGGATTGTCGGCGCAACGACGATTGGCGACAATGACGGGCACTTGGAACAGGCTTTGGTATCACGTGATAGAACCCCCATTCGCCAAATAATTGGCAAATACCGCGACTGACATCGCACGCAAGTTCGATTCCTGACATGACTTCATCCTGACCCCGCGCCGACCATCGACCCGCAACGAACTCATCAACTTGGTCATATATTCGAATGCTTTCAACCATTCTAGAGACCTGATATGTGACCTAAACATGCACAGGTCCGAAATCAGCCTCAATTCGATCTCGTCCGGGTACGATTCAGTCGGACTGGAGCCATGATCCCATCTTCTTTGGCAAATTTATGGGTCTTCTCAAAGTATGTATGTCTACATATGGCTGGAGAGTTCATGATTGGCCGCTACAAACTGTCAGAAGGGCCCTATATCCATTGCGTGGTTCGCGATGCGCCTCAGCCACACGACCAACTCTTGGGATTGTCGATTTCTGAAGATAAACTTTCCGTCGCCACCGTAGGAACTCCAGCAAAAACAAGAAGGCAGTGGAAATTTTCAAGCGGTTTCTTGGCTTAGGTGACTCTGGCTCCCCTTGGAACAGGATAAACCCGGGATGTGCTGCCTCACATAGTCCCTAACATATTGACAGAAGGTGCGATAACTCTTAAATTATTCTGCTATGGTCGGAGGGGCCGTACTAACCTCACCGATACTCACAAGCTTAACTCAGGATGGCCCAGTGATCCTTGCGAATAGGATTTTCGAATCCAAATACCTTGCGTAAATTCTGGGCGTCTGAATCCTTGAGTATAACAATCGAACGGCGCGACTTTCTGCACTGTGCCAACCAACTCTATCCTCTGGGTGTCCTGGCCTTCAATGGGTGTCTTTTGAGCGCGAAGAAGTTGGCGCCAACCGTCCGAAGTTGCGTCTGTGCGTGCCGACGGAACTCGGTGCCTGCCGCACATTCGCACTTCGTGAGTCGTCCCACTATCTTACCATCAGCTTAATTAACGCAAAGAAGCTGTTGTCTGTCAGATGCCAGGGGCTAAACTGGCAACCGGACGTCATATCGGGGTGCAAAATAAGGGGTACCCCATGTCATTCGTTTGGGAAGGAAGTATGTCAGTACGGTTTGGCGTAATGTCAAAGGATCTGCTTGCAAATTCTCCTTTCCAAGGCTCTTATTCGGGTGACTTGGGGGCTACTTCAACCATAAAGGTCAAGTATGAAAGGTAATCTGGAGTTACCTTGCTGTGCTGGAGTATGGGCCTGAAACCCCTTTGTCCAGACGGGACCGTCCTTAGAAGACACTGGTGCGATTTGAACTGGGCGACAGGGATCAGCGATTCGAACAGAGTTCAAAATCCACTGATATCATTCTCTTCTGGAAGGCTGATTGCTAGGACAAGGTCTTCATTGTATGCGATGCAGCATCTTTGAACGCCGATTTTCTCGATATACCGGTCTAAAGGAGCGAGATAGAAAGTGAACGCAAGGTTTAGCTTGACATGTTGACACCTTTGCCACCACCGCTGGACGTGAATCTGATCACGAGCGTACACGATCGGGGCGACGCGCCTGTGCAGCCGGCCGCTTTCTGAAAAAGCTCGCTTGAATCTGATCCAACACTGCACCACTCTTACCAGCCGCCCACAGCGTTCTTGGTGGCCGCGTCGTCCCCTTCTGTCTACGATGACCTTCGCCGTGCTCAGGGCGTTGCACAACATCATCGGCGAAGCATTGGACGACATCGAGCAAGTCTATCACGCGCATGGCCAAGATGCGGTGGCGGGCAACGCTGAAGCAAGCTACGGTGATAGCGACTCTGAGCCTACAGCCACCACACGCAGCTCGCTACAGGCCGCGACGTGTTCGCCTCTCAAGGAATCCCGGAAATCACATAGGACTAGCGGTCACAAATCTACACTGTCTATCGGATCTGTGAACACTGTTAGCAAAGCATATGTCTCGCCGCCCCCCTCGCCTTGTGTGGCTAGCTACAATCAAACCTTTTCTTCGATGGCGCGGACGGAACCTCTCGATTTTCCGTCGTTGGATTCGCCCTGCGACCCTACCTGTCAGTCGGAGATCCTCACGTCCCACCCAAAGGTTATGGCCGCCATTAATCGCATCATTTCTGCGTGTGGGCAGATGACGGCGACGGTCCAGGCTCCTTTTCTTACGATATGTGACTCTACTATGGGGGTGAGGGGGGCTGATCATCGCCTATGATATAATGCACGACTAACATTCTTTTGCAGTATCATTTACCTTCGTGTATGCGCATTGTTGAGGCGGGTAACATCGTTGAAGTTCTTCGGGAGAGTGGCGTCGAGGGTTTGCATATTGGCGTCCTATCAGAACGCTCCGGTATAGAAGCTAGCAAATTAGGTGTGTTTGATACCGCTCCAGCATCAATATTAACTGATAGCGTCCTCGTTCCAGCGCATATACTTCGTCTTCTGGCGACTCATCACATCTTTAGGGAAATATCGCCCGACGTTTTCGCATTGAACAGGATTTCTTCTCTCATGGATTCAGGGAGAACCACGCAAGAGTTGTCCGAGTACCAAACCACGGGAAGGTACGTCGTACTGCCATTGAACCAGACTTTATTTAATCAGTACGAAGGCCGGAATTGAAATACCAAGGAACTAATGGAATCGCGGCATTTGTAGGACTGTGGTGCGTAAAGGTCATTTTATCGTTCATTTGATCTGACAGCGCAGCTAGCTCTGATGAAATCAACAAGTCATCCGCATATATGACAGAAACTTATTTGCTATCGACCTCGCCCAAGGTCCGAGGGGCGACTGAGCCCACTTTGACTCCTTTCTGCTTCGCGTTTGGGACCGCACGCCGCGGCATCGATTACTTTGGCTGGCTGGAAGGCGAGGGTGCCAGCTCTATCGAGCATCACTTCGATCCAGGGTAAGTTGGCCCCTCGTTCCGCGTTTAGAGACATTAATCGTATGCATTTAGCGCCGAGATGGGCATCGGATCTGTGTATTCCCCCGCTCTGGGGATAACCGAGTCGTTCTCAGATGCTCACGGAAATGCCGATCTGCAAAGTCCTGGTTCGACATCTGAACTTCTTCCCGTTGAAAATCCCAATCGTTTCAGGCTTGAGCGGTTTGGGAAGGCCATGTCCGGAACGGGCTCTTGGGAAGCTCCAGGGGCAGTCTTCAATGGTGCGCATCTGATTTCTTGTTTCCCTTGGGCACTATAATGACATCGATGTAGGTTTCGATTGGGAATCACTTCCACCTGACAGCATTGTAGTCGATGTTGGCGGTGGAATTGGGTCGACGAGTATGCTTCTCGCATCTGCCTTCTCTTCGCCTGAAGGAGAAAACCGCGGACTCAAGTTCATCATCCAAGATCGCTCCGTAGTGGTAGAAATGGGCGAAAAGGCATGGATGGACAAATGTCCTGAGCTTCTCAATTCTGGTATCGCAGTATTCCAGGGTGAGTATCATTCGCACCTCCACCACACGATTCTTGCTCATCCACATCAAGTTCATGATTTCTTCACTCCTCAACCTATTAGGAACGCGTCCGTATTTTTGCTTCGCGTTGTTCTCCATGATTGGCCCGATGATTACGCTCGCAAGATCTTGCTTCACCTTCGCGAAGCGGCCACTTCGGACACCAAACTTTTACTCGCGGACTTTGTTCTCCCGTTGGCCTGTGCGGAGACGATGTCGACGGATAGTGGACTTGAGGGTATTGAAGGCGCCCAAGGCGTATCGGCTCCTGCACCCTTGCTCGCCAACTTCGGAAAGGCAAGCGCCAACGTTTATTGGATGGATTTAACGGTACGTGCGTTTGAATTCCCCTATTGTTGGACAGATGGCTCACTATTCATGCGCTTAGATGAACGTGATGTTCAATTCTCAGGAGAGGACTTTGCGGGAGATAGTCTCTCTGGCGCTTTCCGCCGGCTGGAAAGTAGTCCGAGTCACGCATGCGCCTGGGTCTCTGTTTGGACATATAGTTGCCGTTCCTGTCCCCGTTCCGACTCCGAGACAGGGAAGCCGAAGTTTAAGGAATTCGGTGTCCCCAAGCAAGTCCGCATCACCTTCTTTAACCCCTCTTGAAGAAACCAAGAAACGTCTCGGCATATCCCAAGATGGCGAAAATTCAAGCCCCGAAGTGGATCTCTCCCGAAGGGCGAGTGTTCGGTGCAATACTCCAACATTTGGTTCGAGGATGGAATTATCTTCCGTGAAGGAGGCTTTGACAAGGTTTGGAGGTGGTGTGAAGCGATATCGAGGCCCCGGTGTTCTTGGACGGGCGCTAGCATCTTCGCCTTCGACATCGAAGAAAACGCCCTCCCCTTTAACAATTCTTCCATCACTGTACACTTCGCCTTCTGGTTTGAACATCACCATAGCATCGCCTCTACAAGAAAAGGCTTCGAAATCTATCAAGCGTCACGCTTCGCTAGCCAACATTAATTGCAGCTCACTGGATCTTGGACCCGCGCCCCCTATTCCGACCCTTCCTCAACTCCCGACGCCTCTTTCGCCGCGTTCTGGTTTTATGGATTCGTTCAAGAATAAACTCGAAGGAGGGTCAGGATCACTCAGTTCTGCTTTAGCCCCTAGCCATATCCTACGATCACCCATTCGGGACTCGGACTCGACAACTGGACCATCTCATCGACGTTCGGATTCCACGTCTTCGTCGATGCCCACTGCGAAAACGGTCACGCGACGCGCTTCCTCAGCCCAACTCAACCAACCTCAGTTGCCAATGGGCCCTCTTGGATCCCCACTTTCCATGACAGTCGGGCGTCGTGTTGGTGGTAACTCCAGGCTCCCGCGACCAAACGTCCTCCGGTTCCCTGGAGTTGATATAGATGCTCAGGTTGAGGAAGCACCTTCTACAGTGGGTAACTCTCCCGCTCGTACGAGGAAAATGAGCTCTGTCCTGGCGGTTGCCGCTCGGATTGAACGTGGCTTGAGTTTACGGAGGCCTCCTCCCTCTTAGTTCCCGGATCCCCCGTGTCCGTTCGTCTTTTTCTTTCTTGTGAATTTCCGATTTGTCTCCTCGTCTTTTGCGAGCTAGTTCTGTAATACAAAGTTACAGGTTCCTGCGGGTAGTATGATGGACGGGTCTCTCTTAGATTGAGAGTGTATACCGTGCATGGTGACAATACTAAAGTGTAAAGTCGTTCGAGCAACTGTCGTTGGGCTTAGATTTTGACCAGGTCTGTGAAAGGTGTACTACCTGTTGAGACCTGGTTGTCGAACATGTAGAATCAATATGTATAGGCGCCAACTTGAATATTCGACATTTTAGCCTACTACTAGATCATTTCTCGTGAATGCTGTGCAAGACGGAGCTTCAAAGGCCGGAGCCGGAAGGTATCTGCCCAGTTCCAGCCAATTGAAAGCGATTCTGATATCCTTCCCCAGTGACGTGACGATACAATTCCTACGTTCGTGATGTTTTACACCTTTCTGACGCTTCATCACATTAACTGATACAAAGTGACTCGCCAGGTTACCGGTCCCGACTATGTAATTCTGACTCGAATTATGATATGTCGAGTCCATCATACATCGGGAGGTGACAAGTGAAATGGGACATGCTAACAGGGCTAAAACAATGTGGGTCCCTATAAGAAGGCAGCTGGTCTCGCAAGCAAGGAACAAGACAGCTTGTCTTTACTCAAAAACCCGTACAATGGCCACCATCTCTCCTTCAGCCTCCTCACAAAACATCACCCTCCCTGACATCCCAGAGCTCTTTGATGAGAATTTCTTGGATGTCCTCCTTCCAAGGCAAAACGGAACCGATATTACCATCAACTCTTCAGCCGACAATGCTATGGACATCGATACCACCCGGAACCCAATGATGGATGCCCTGAAGCAGACAGCAAGCCGAACCTTGACCGCCAACTTTGCCCCAGCCTATAGCTCCACACTCTCAGCAACCCTTGATGCGTTCAACAATGTCAGTAACCACGTGCTTGAGGGATTCTTGGAAGGAAAGCCCTGACCTCACACTCAGGATCATCTGGTGTCTGCGGAGCATTCCTGACGGCAAGGGGAGCAAGGAAGCGTTCTACAGGGCCTACGGTTGGCTGTTGGACAACCATCCACGCACTGCCATAGTCAACCTGCCCCTCCTCGTCGAGCCAGTCTCGCTTAAGCGCAAGACGAAGACGCACGTCGCGCACGGATACTGGAAGGACCTCCTTAACATCGTGGCACTGGCTGCGCGCGATGAATTATCCCCCGACGTTCGAAAATCGACCTTCTTAAACTCCCCCAGGATGCCATACACCTACCCAAAACGTCCCCAGCCGCAAACGGAACGACCAACTGAGGAGCGTATCGCAGCTCATCTCGCCAACAATGCCAGGAAGGCGGAAGAAGCAAGGACCAAGCGGGTGCAGAGCCAAGTCAGGGCCCACCAGCAACTCGTTTCGAAGCTGGCAGAACCCAAATTTCGAGCCTTATACATCGCCGTCGCCCGGCTCTTCTCCAACCAGTTGTCCAAGGACTTTACAGTCGTCGAGCAGATCGCTGCGCTTCCTAGTGGCAAAAGCCCCATGCCGCTCCTAAAGTCCATGTCTCTTGCGGGGAAATGGGCGCCGTCGCCAGGGGCCTCCCACGACAGGGTCACTAACATGGCCTCCGCCATCGCCCTGCTCCTCTCCCAGTCCCAACACAGCCGCAAGTTCCCAAAAGCCCTCAACGACCCAATCGACTCCCGAGACAAACTGGTCATCCTTCGTTCCTTCTACCAACGCTGGTACCTCACTCCTCTCCGCGAGACCCTCCAATGCCCAGAGTCCAGAATGTCGTCCAAACGATGGCATGAGATTCGCTATACGAGGGTCCCGTCCATCTGCATGAAGAACTCGACCGAGCTCTTCTTCAAGCACGACCCCAAGCGATTCGAGGAGTACCTCATCTCGGTGGAATCTGGGAAGAAGTCTATCAGCGGTTCGACCCTCATGCCTCACGAACTGGTCGGTTCCATCCTCACTCATGCAGCCATCCTCAAGAAAGACCAGGGAACCGGCGTTGCAAAACTCCCAGCCCTGCGGGAGTTCAAGAAAAAGTTGGCGGAGACCCAGCTGCGCGTTGCAGAGGCCCAGTGGAAGTCGCTCGTCGAAACCCTTCGCGCAGCCGGAACGCTCGACAACTGCCTCGCCGTTTGCGACGTGTCCGGGAGCATGGGTAGCATCCACTCCAAACCGAGCAAGAACGACCCAGCACCTATCCACCCCGCGGTCGCGCTCTCCCTCATTCTCGCGGCCATCGCAAAACCGCCGTTCAACGGTGGCTTCATCACGTTCTCGGAAAGCCCACAGTTCGTACAGCTCGACCTTGTGAACAAGAGCGTCTACGAGAGTATTGAGGAGATGGTCAGGACAGACTGGGGCATGAACACAGATTTGAACGCCGTGTTCCTCAAGCTGTTGCTCCCGCTCGCCGAGCACAATAATATCAAGCAGGAGGACATGGTGAAGCGGCTGTTCATATTCTCCGATATGCAGTTTGATGAGGCGAGGCAGGAACAATATGGGAGGGCTGCTGGGGATTGGGAGACAAACTATGACGTTATTGAGAAGGCGTACAAGGAGGCTGGGTATGAGGTGCCGCAGATTGTGTTTTGGGACTTGAGCGCAATGAACCGGAAGACTGTCGAGACGCTAGCGGAACGGAAGGGGGTGGCGATGATGAACGGTTTCTCGCCATCCTTGTTGAAGGTGTTCATGGGCGAGCAGGAGGACGAGGAAGGGTGGGAGAAGGTCGACGAGAAAGGAGAGGTGGTCAAACCTGAGGACGAGTTCAACCCTCTCAATGTGATGAAGAAGGCCCTCTCAGTCAGGAGTTTCGAAAGGCTAGTTGTCGTCGATTAATTTGTGTTCGCTTTATTTACTAGCTATCGCTCCACTCCATATACCCCTATCATTGTACACTTCTACTACATACATACATCCTCCCATAACTATAACCCAATCAATCAATACATTACAAGCGTTCGTCAACGATTCCGGGATGTAAATCGTCAGACTAATCATCGACCGTTCGATAGAAATACGAAGGGTCAACATTTTCGTAGTGAAAAATGCCTCACATCAACCCATGTCGATCAGCCTTAGTTGGGAGCCAGGCCTCTTCGTCGAAGAACATGACTTGAGGCCCAACGGGAGAACCAGGGTGACGATCACTGTCAAGGATAATCATTTTTCAGTCACTTCGCAAAATTAGAACTGAAAGACCATGCTTTACCGAATATGGTTGACGAGCATTTGCTTAATCTGCGATTTCCCATCCTCGTACGCGTTGTAATAGTTGCACAACCAAACCGGATGCCAGTCCTTTCCATTCATTTCAGCGGAAATGGCGGCTTGCGCTTTCGCTTCTTCGTATACTAGCCGGAAGGTTGTCCTCCTTGCTTGCAAAAGCCTTGGATAGCTGTTCAACACATGGTGGATCTATTCGATAAATGGTCAGTAAAGCAAGGGATGAGGTGAGAATGAAGGTCAACGCACTGCATCACACCAGCTGTAAATTGTGCGGTAAACTAAGTGCACAGTGACGGGCTTGCGGGGATAATTCTCGCGCCCAATGCATGAAACGCAGAGAAATTGGGGATTGTGCTGGTGCATCATCTCATGTGTTGTCGTAGAGGGCTGCAATCCAACAAGGGATAGCAGATGCTTGGCAATACGAAAACCATCTTCGTCAAACGCTAGCGGGCCATGATCTTTACATCGATGCAGAGAGACCATGTCGTAGCCAAACAAGGGTATTTTCTTACCCTCGTAGCGTTCGTTCCCGCAAGACGACACGACCCCAACCAAGTCGAACAGGTCCACCGAATCATGGATCTGCAATTGCCAGGCTTGGAAGACTGCGTCGATACGCGTCCGAACGGCCTGCTCCAATTGATTCCTGGTAGTAGTGCCAGTGGATTGGATGATATCGGGTAGGCTGGGTAGAACCTGCGTCAACCGATTGTCGAATTGGGCATCCGAATCTCTCGTGTTTATGAGAGGTGCGAGGGTTGGATGTTCCAGTACTTGGGGTAGCCCATCTTGTCATGTACCGTCACAGAGGGAGCTAAAGATGACTTGTAGTCCTCGTACACTGATTCGACCTTCCCCCGTCGTTCCGAAAGGATTCGCTGTTTCTGAGCTTTTATAATAGTCGGTTCAATCTTTGGCCGGACCGTGTCCCATGCTATATTCGGTTAATTAATAATGGTCGTAATACAGTTCGCTTGATAAATGGCATACCTTCATCAGTAATGATTGGAGGTCCACTGGCCTTGGTGGTGTGGTCTTCCGTTGAAATTGAACTAACGTCTGCCTGGGAGTACCCTAGTAACAGGAACCGTGATCGAACACTGGGAGTGCGGTGTCAGTCACGTCGACCAGGGATGCACGCAGAAGACGGTAATAGTATGCTCACCCGGTTAGTCTCTGCTGGATCCTATTGCTCTCCTCATCCAACAGCCGTTTCTCCCATGCACGAGCAAACTAGTCATCGACGTCAGGGAATGAGTGATATGCAATATATGTCACTTACCGTCCGGATCTCACTGAGAGATTGAATGCATTCCCTCTCAAATACCCGATTTCGTTGCCACAATTTGGGCCAATGAGGCCGAAGAGATACGACATCATTATCCCGGTACATATTCTCCGTCTTCTTAGGTGTGATATGCACTGGGATCATGGTTGAAGGCGGTTTGAGGATAGAAATGTGTAAAAAAAGGCTTACCCAGTGCACATAAAAGCAGGTTAGGCATAACCATATAGTTCGTTTCACACAGCCCTGGATTGCGTCTTCGAATCTCATCCATAGTTATTAGGCTGGAGGGAGAGACTCTTGTTACTCTTGAACATTTGTAATTCAGCTCACTGGTACTTACCTCTTTTGAGCACATGCAGTACGTAGTCTGAGACGAAGCTCAAAGTGAACTGTGACGTTCGATGCTTTCTTAATAACCTCACAGTCGATTCTGAGTTGCTGTCAACTAGAAGTTGCCGACCCGGTTGCGAACACCTAAAGGTAAATTCTTCGACCTTGATGTTTGGTTGTTGGACAGCCATCAGCTGCTGTCAGCGAGTGGATACCATAGCAGGTACCGACTCTGATGAAACGGTTAAGTGCAGGTAATGGACTGTATGGTGGAAGATGATAGTATGGAGCAAGATTGGAACAGTCGAGTGGCAGGCAGTCTTGTTGCGAAGTTCCATTCGGCGAATGCCGAGACATGCATTTTGAGATTCTTGCGTCACATCTCCATTTTGCTCGGCACCCCACTGCTGCCAGTGCATCAAGCCTTCTAAAGTTTTCTGGTAATATAGTAGGCGAATCAAGGTAGTCCGACCAAGCGGCCGTCATTATTGACGCAATCTCCTAATTCCTTCATCTCGGAATATTAGTGGAGTCATTGCTAAGAAATTGGCTGCAGAAGTTGATAAGCATATTGTGCCATCCTCGACGGAACTGCAGACTTATGATGTGGCCCGACATATTTATCCAGGAATTCAGAGTCGATGAAGGAAACATTCAGCCATTTACTAGGCATGATGTTGGTCAGCATTAGTCAAAGCTTGCTCGAATGCATTGTCTTCCATCTCCTTCAAATCTTGCAAGAGCAACTGCAGAATTTGAAATGAATTATTCAGCAGAAACGCTATCTTCTAGGCTCTAGTGATTGCGCACCCCATTGCTGCTCTAACTGCAACCCAAATTCAGAACACCCACTTTACTCTTTAGACATGGCTCCTATCGTCGACACAGTCACCACTTCCCTCAACTACTACGTCCCACCCAAAGAGGGCGAGCGCTATTATTACAAGACTCAACCCAATCCCGTGACAGGAGAGAGAGACGCATTTCAAGTTGAAGGACAGCGTCGTCGAGGTTGAAAATCTTCGCGGGAAAGAAGATTCCGTTGACCTGGACACTGCTGGCTTTCGATTCATCCATCAACCTGCAAAGCATACCTCATTCAAGAGTGATGAAGAAATCAAGGCGGAATATCACCCTGAGAGCATCAAGATAATCAAGCAGGCCACAGGTGCCAGTCGTGTTGTTACCTTCGACCACAGTGCGTCTTCTGCCTTACGCCGAACGAGTGACCACTAACATTTTGCTATAGCTATTCGCCGCCGCCAGATTGGCGCAAAAGACCAGGCCGGTCAACCAGCCTCCTTGGTGCACGTCGACCAATTGCCCAAGGCAGCAATAGCCCGAGTCGGTCATCACCTCCCTGCTTCCGATGTTCCTAGATTGCTCCAGAAGCGATTTCAAATAATCAACCTCTGGAGGCCCATCTCACACCCCGCACTGGACTGGCCTCTGGCTGTGTGCGATTACAGAAGCGTTGACTCCCAAAAGGACACTATCCCTGTTGTGCTCGTCTATCCAGATCTCGAAGAAGAGGCCTACGGTGTAGCTCACAACCCGGCGCACAAATGGAAGTACGTGCGCGGGATGACGCCTGAGGAGGCCATTCTCATTAAATGGCAAGTCTATCATTGGTATTTGTGCTGTTTAACACTGACCTTGTACCCAAGCTTTGATTCAATTCAAGATGAGATTGTCGCTTGATTCACTCCTCACACCGCGTTCGAGGATCCCTTTACCCCTGAAGATGCTCCCCTTCGGGAATCCATTGAATTGCGCACGTTGGTATTCTATGATTAGGCGCCCGGCTGCCCTGCGCTAGCTAGTACGAGATGTGTGGGCGGCTGTAAAGATACACCGTAGCTTTGGATATCGAATCGCAAATTTACAGCTGCGGCTTACTGTTGAGGAAACCTTTGCCTCGTAAGTACCAATTTAGGCGCCTGAACGATTTACTTTACATAGTTTGAGATGGACGGTGATTAAAATCCGGAGAACATGCAAGTTAGACTCTTGGAAGCGAGGCAGGCCTGAGCAGCATGCGTAACTGTTGGTTCAAGTGGTGAGCTGCCTTGTAAAGCCGATGCCATCTCACGGTAAGGAGTAATAGCTACTGCAATCCACACTTCGAGGGGATGTTTTTTTTTTGTCCTTTATTTTATTGTCCGGGCGGCGTTTAGCCATGTTAAACATCACTTGTACTACGTATTTATCCCTGGGCCCCTATGCCCTATCCAAGACTGCTGTTTGCGTGTCGAGGAGCTCGCCTCGAGGGGATGTTACGCTCACTTTGTGACAGTGGGTCTTGGCTGGACAGGGAGCTCGATAGATCTCCGACGACCCCACCATATCGAAAGCCTGAAGGGTCTTCATGCATCTCTAGGCAGAACAAATCAAAAGTTGTTTCATTCTTGCATTTCGTGCTTGCAACTATCCAGCGACTCATCATGTTAACGACCCCCTGACCGAAGCATAAATCTCGCGCAGCCTGAGCAAGTTGAAACAGCAAAGATAAACCCACTCGCTTCGACTTTGGTCTGGTTATTAGACAACCCTCATCTGTCGACGATTCACTGGACACCATAGCATATACCGGCTCTAATGAAACGGCTGGATGCAGGAAATGTACTTTAAGAGATGATAGGTATCGAGGGTAATCCAAAAGGAGCCAAAGGGTTGCAGTGACCAGTCCAGTTACATTCGGCAAATGCCGAGGGATGCAGCGATGAGTCACTCAAGAAGGAGTCATTGTTGGCGCCCAATAAGATACTACGGGTCCGACCAAGCGGCAGTCATTACTGAGACAATGTCCTAATTTCATCATGCCGGAATAATATGAAGGGAGTCACTCCAAACAAATTGGCTGCGAAGTTAATAAGCTATTGCGCCATCCTCGACATAATTGCAGATTATGATGCAGTCCGACGTATCTCTCCAGGAACTCAGAGTCAATGAAACAAAGGTTAACCCATTCACAAGGAATGCTGTTGGCCGGCATTAGTCAACGCTCGCTCGAATGTATTGTCTTCCATCTTCTCCAAATCTTGCAAGAGCAACTGCGGAATTTGAAATGAATTATTCAGCAGAAACGCTAGCTTCTAGGCTCTAGTGCCATGCGAAATTCTATAAAATGGTGCACCCCATTGCTACTGTAACTGCAACCCAGGTTCAGAACACCCACATTACTTTTTAGACATGGCTCCTATCATCGACACAGTCACCACTTCCCTCAACTACTACGTCCCACCCAAAGAGGGCGAGCGCTACTTTTACAACATTCAACCCAATCCCGTGACAGGAGAGAGGGAGGCGCATTTTAAGTTGAAGGGCAGCGTCGTTGAGATTGAAAATCTTCGCGGGAAAGCAGAATCCGTTGACCTGGACACCGCGGGCTTTCGATTCCTCCATCAACCTGCAAAGCATACATCGTTCAAGAACGATGAAGAAATCAAGGCGGAATACTACCCTGAAAGCATAGAGCTAATCAAGCAGGCCACAGGCGCCAGTCGTGTTGTTATCTTCGACCACAGTGCGTTTTCTGCCTTGTGCCATCACATTCGCTACGTAAATGATAACATTTTGCTATAGCTATTCGTCGCCGCACGGTTGGCGCAACGGAACTTCAGGCCGGCCAGCCCGCATCCCTGGTACACGTCGACCAAACTCCCAAGGCATCAATCGCCCGAGTCAGTCGTCACCTCCCTGCTTCCGAGGTTCCTGGCTTGCTCCAGAAGCGATTTCAAATAATCAACCTCTGGAGGCCCATCTCACACCCCGCACTGGACTGGCCTCTGGCTGTGTGCGATTACAGAAGCGT
>ML210208.1:40601-141488 GCA_004369085.1 Coprinopsis marcescibilis
TCTCGAAGGAGAGACATACGGTGTAGCTCACAACCCGGCACATAAATGGAAGTACGTGCGCGGGATGACGCCTGAGGAGGCCATTCTCATTAAATGGCAAGTCTACTATTGGTCTATACGTTTGACTTGTACTGACCTCGTACCCAAGCTTTGATTCAATTCAAGATGAGAGCGTCGCTCGATTCACTCCCCACACCGCGTTCGAGGATCCCTCTACCCCGGAGGGTGCTCCCCTTCGGGAATCCATCGAGTTACGCACCTTGGTATTCTATGATTAAGCGCCCGGCTGGCCCTCCGCTGTGCTAGTATGAATATGGTCGGTTTGTGGCTGTTAAGATACATCGTACCCTTGGAAATCATTGCGATAGGTACATGCTATTTGATACTCTGCTTATGACCCTGTTACGTTCCGCAGAGATATCCTTCATATCAAATCGCAACATTTACAGGAGTGGCTTACTCACCCTCGTTCGGAACCATTGAATACTCGGAACCAATTTAAGCGCCTGAGAGATTTACTCAATTTTGCTTATGCAGGTTACTCGAGAAGATGGGGATGGAACAATTTCACACAACAGTTGTGCAAAGAACTAAGCGGAACACGGAACTATCAAGCGAATTGGTCCATTCGACTGCGGAGGTGGTTATTAATCAGCAAAGCGTTCAACCACTCTTCCGACGAGATGAAAGTGTTGCGGGCCTTGCGTATAATAAGAACGCGACACAGGCTCGAATATGTCAAGATTTACTCCCATCTGGAGCTTCCATGTCCCCAATCGTCGAAGCCAGCTCACATTCTTATCCCCATACTGCCGAGCTCATCAAACGGTTGACTGGGGCTAACCGAGTCGTATTCTTTGACCATCGCAAGTATTTTCGCCAGTCTCCAACCCAATGGTTTCTCATGATAATCTTATTCAGGACTTCATCGCCGTATACCTGGGGTCGACGAATCAAAAAAATACTGGCTCTGAACAGCAAGTCTCCCAACCAGCCTCTCTGACGCACGTTGATCAGACGGCCAAGGCCGCGGTGGCTCGAGTAGAAAGGCACCTTCCTGCTGACGAGGTTTCTGGCCTTTTGCAGAAGAGGCTCCAAATTATCAACGTGTGGAGACCAATCTCGCATTCAGCTTGGGATTGGCCTTTGGCTTTATGTGATTATCGTAGCATTGATGAAGCCACAGACACTGTCCCAGTCGCGCCCGCCTACAGCCCAGACCGCGAAGGGGAGATGTACGGGATCAGCTACAATGCTAGTCAAAGGTGGAAGTACATTCAAGGTATGACCCCCGACGAAGCTGTCATCTTCAAGTGGTGAGTTGTTACAGTAGACTACACAGAGGAAATGCTCACATGGCAATTTCTGTCCAGCTTTGACTCGATCGACGATGGGGGCGTTGCACGATTTGCACCACACACTGGGTTTGAAGATCCTACAACGCCCAAAGGCTCACTTCCCCGCGAGTCCGTTGAGATCCGTGCCCTAGTCTTTTACGATTAGATGTAATACGAGTCTCTAATCAGGAACATGAAGGTAGACTATTGGAAACCAGGCTGGTCTGAGCGCTTATATTATCATTCGCGACTGTTGAACTACAGTCAAGGTAGGAAAGATGTTAGTCATAAACTGTAAGGCTCACCAGCTTGGGTTTGGGACGGGGCTAAGTAATCGACACTGGACTGCACTGTGCCGCCCATGGGAACTTGAAATGGACATCTGGTGAGCTATAGATACCTACTCTATCAACCAAGCTCTTCTCAATCTAAATCTATAGTAAGTCTAATATTCCGAGGCTATAATTAACTACTCAAAGTTTTATACTGAAGTTATCAGCATCTGACATACCCTTGTTCACGTAAACGGGGTGTCAACAGCATCTCAAGAAGGATCACAACCCTTATCACCCAGATATATGCCTCTTGGCGTGTCCTTTGTATTCCTGATCTAAATACATACACCGTTGGCGCATTGGGCATCGCGGAACCAAACATACCCTTCGCCTATGAATAGCATCGCGTGTCGGAAACATACTGGGATGTTGTTTCAGAGAGGTGGGCGCCGAATCATCACGCACACATTGCCAGTGGTGTGGAATGCTTCGATGCGAAGTTACATTTACATCTCTCAAAGCCGTGGTACCACTTTGGACCCAGGCGAGTCTTGTTCCTGACGCACAGCCTCCCAGGCTCCTATCTCCCAGACCATACAATCGTACAATCCCATGAGACAGTCCCCGCAACTGAAACCAATGTCGTACCTTGTCGCACATACGGGATTTCGAGATTCAAAGCTGTGAAAATTGATCATGGGACAGTCTAGATTCTATAAGCATCAGCATGGTGGCAGTTGGGCGCAAACCTTCTTCAACTTGGCCCTCAAGTTATAAATACTTCCAAAGAAGCCTTCCAAGTCTCCGAGCTCCCATCTTCCATAAATGCATACTCTCCCTGCAGCATGTACTTCTGTCCTCTCCTCCGCTGATCAAGTTCGCGCATGCGAACATGCCATTGAACTTAAACGGTGAGTCCATCAAAGTTCCATTGTGATCAAACCTCTGAATCGAGTGTGAATGGTGATCGATAACAGGTTAGAGTATACCGTGCAATTCTGTAGCCTCGGTATGCGCTTACCTCCTGGCCTATAGCACCAAATAAGAGCTAATCAGCGCATGTGGATACTCTAGCCTTGTTGTACTTCGACTATCTTCTGACTCTAGGTGACGAAGTGAAGTACATCTGGATGGAAAAATGGAGAAAGCCTACTATTCTATACTTCATGTGTCGCTACTCCTTGGTGGCAAACCTTCTATACTTCCTGTCTATCTCCGAAGAGGTAACGGGCTTAAAGGTGTGAATTCTTTCTTTGAGGAGACGGGTGAGATCCGGCGCTTAAATTTCTTGCAGTGAGAACGTGTCTTCCGTTGGCAATCAGTCCCTTCTTTTTGCTTATCTGACCGTAGCTGCGACGCCGGGTACATCATATGCGGAGTATTGAGTATTGTTGGCCATGCAGGAATTGTCTGTACGTACCACAGACCATTCGTTTTGGTCCAGGCCCGTTTACTCTGCCTAGCGGTGTGGACCGCACGAACTTGCGCGGTGTATAACAACAGCAAAATTGTGGCAGGATTTTTGGGAACCATAGGAGGAACGGTGCTCATACTTCTCATGGTACGTCGTTTTCCTCCTAACTTGTGAGGCATGTCTGTGGCTGACGTGCTTCTATTCATCCTGGAATAGATCAGAACCCCATTCATACGTTGCTTGCCTGTCTACCAACCATTGCCCGGGTAAGTGTATTCTTTCTATGTATATAACAGGATTGTTAGCTCAAGATACTCAGGAGTAAGTGATACCCAGTTGCAATTCCCTCTCGAGTGCTTAACGCATATCAACAAGTTCGAGGAGCAATTTCTGCCTTAATGCTGTTTTTCGACGTGGCCTCCTTCGTTCTCGCTACTGTCCGGGTGTGGAAGTCGGCGAGGGAGTCTAAGGTCCTCCTGAGCCAAGGGGCTGGCACATACAGTAGGGTTCTATTCTCTCAAGGTAAGTTGTAATCTTGACGACTTGATCAGACATAATGTGACCAACTTCCCCCTCCTAGGATTCTTCTACATCGGGTAAGCTTCGTTGATCTCATCGTGATTGGACGCAATTCTGGAATGTTGACGAACACGAGACAGTGGTGTCGCTGCCCTTTCCATATCATCGTTGGTCCTCAACTTTGTAAGTAACATCAAAGAAATCGTGCGTCTCCGTAACTCATTCTCATTTATCATAGAAAGCTTGGGTAAGCGCTGGTGTAGAGAGGCCAGGACGCGAGCCTTGTTCAAGATCTTGACTCTTTACACAGTCCGGCGGGATCGTTGTGAGGATTTTAAATGGGTTGAAGCTACCGTGAGATTTGAATCTGAGATATTATACTTGATATCTATCCTTCTAACACATTCGCTAGACTATCTGGGTTTCTTACTGCTCGTTTCATCCTTGCACTTCGGGCATGCAACAGTCCAGCGACTCATGATGATGATGACTACCCAGACCCAAGCATAAATCTCACATACCTCGGCTCTCTACCACGGGTACCAAACTTGGAGGCGCCACAGGAGTCACAGCTCGCACAGACGTCATCTATTTTAAGCGAACTTGGAAGAGATCTGCACCCACAGCAGTCACGCATATCCGACAGTGATGACGAAGATCAAGAGCCCGCCCAAGGTATCTCTGACGAACGTCGTCGGGCGAGAATGGGTGTACAAGGGTGCAATACACCAGACGTAGAGCTTGGACTAGAATCAGAGTCGAATGTGAGCCCACCCTCGCTGGGTGAATGGTCGTCGTCAGGCAGTTCCCCCCCAAATATACGGGAAGGACAAAGGTGAGGATTGATATCTGTTTCGCTCTCTCTGTACCCAAGTTGAGCGTGCAAACGTTGCTTCTAGCTTGTCTGCCCCCATAAATTCAAGTCCTTCAAGGAGCAGTTGGATTGGCCCAGGGAGCGCATCGCTCAGAAGTCGTTATTCCAAGAGCGGCCATTCGTCTATCAACTAAGTCGCCGCTATATTTAAATTGTGTGCACAGCTCCAGGCTAAGTCATTATATATTACGTGTAGTCTAATGCACATACAACTACGGATACTCAAGCGCTCAAGATGTTTCAGTTCGCCATGCGCCACAAGAACGAGTGAGTGAGCCCCTGTCCCAGTATGGCCATGACGTCAGGCCCGAACTGAGCGATCGCTCCAGGCTTGTCATGTGGTCTGTGCGCGAGCTTCTTGTTCGATCTGTTCGTTCCCATGCCAGGCACTTCCATTTCTTGCCGAATCCTGCGTCGTTAATATCGAATCGCAATAAAACGCCTTTTATCTTTCACCATGTTTTCATCCACTCTCTTCGCTCGAGCCCGCAGCGCCTACACTGTTCCCACGCGCCTTGGCTCTCATCATCGTTCTGCCCGCGCTGCGCGCTCGATACGAACAAGCGCATCGCTGTTCTCGGCCCAAAAGGGCGCTACCCGGAGCAATACCCAGCACACCGTCGATACCTACGCCAAAGATGATGTAGACGCTACACCACCACCTCCAAACAGCAGCGTGTACAGGCTGGATGCAACAAGCGACACTGTGCAAAAGCCAAATGAAGTGGTGTCGAACCTCGATTCAAGGGCCAACTACGCAGACTTCAAGAAGCCAGAGAGGAAACCGGGACAAGAAGAAGAATACTTGCATTCGAATAGTACCTATACTACTGAGGGTGGTCCGGGACTGCGATATGGAGGAAAGGAAGAGTTAGGAAAGGAAAAGGGGCCTGAAACCAGCGGTGCTGACGAAGGCCCAAATCAGAAGTCGAAGGGTGGCAGAAGATAGGGGTGATGGTGGAGTGGCCAAATGTTGGGCATCTCCTTCCTAGCTGTTTTAGGGTGAACTTGGTACTGAGATTGTTGAAGAAACTCTTTATTACTGTATGGTATATACCTTGCAAATCACACCATGAACTCGATATCACGCACACAGATGCAACGCCGATGGCTGGGCACAAGTGTCCCTGCTCATATTCGGGAAAAGGGAATGCTGGGAATGGGGAAGAAAAAGAAGATCCGTACACCATTAGATTTCTCCGTTTGCTGGACAAATGTAACTCCATGACCTGACTACCAAATGGGCAGCGTAATCGGGGGTTTCATAGGACCTTTACCGCCGGATTGCATGGTGACTAGCGCTGACTGTACATGGTGCGATCATATGTGTTAGCCTTGCGAATGTAGGTCCAATGAGCGCTCAAAAGGTGTGAGACCGACGTGAAGCTTGAGCTTGAAGAAGCATACGCAATAACACTGCAGCGGAAGCAACAAATTCGAATGGCAAGTTCTCTTTGCCTCAGAAGGCGATTCGTATCATTGTGGTGTGCGTGTGATAGATCTGAGAAGAGACGGAAGACATACTATTAAGATGCTGGAAAAGCGGGTCTAAGGTTTCGAGTTAAGGCTGGGTAATTTCAAGTCTTGGACCCGCCTTACGTAGAGATCGTTTGCGGTGTCACAGTGTACTCCTTGGCACTTGTGCGGAGCAGGCAGCGAGAAGGACATGTTGCTCAGCTTGTACGTTGGCCGTCTGGTTCAAGTTCGCAAAGCAGAGTCTTTCAAGTGCACTCCGCAGCCGCTGAAGACTAATAAATTTAGGCGTGGTGAAAGGTTCTGCATCAAAGATGAATAGTGCCGGTCTGTTTCAGCCTCCGCTCATGTTGCGTACAGGATCAAAATCGTAAATAAGTCCGTGTACTGCCTTCAACCTTGGGAAGAATTTGGTAGAATCACGATGGCACTCAAATATAGCCCAAAGGTTTCAGGAATGTCAATAAGACGACAAGACCACTGACAGCAACGACGGACGCTGCCGACTAGGGTTTCTTTCGCTCGTCATTGTACCCTCCCCTGCCCTATGGCCTTAGCAGAATGTCCTTTCCCACTCACCCCTGACACACTCCCAGGTTGCATAAAGGCCATGCGAATGAAGCGGTGAGTGTAATGCTGTTAGAAGAGGGGGGCACTGACTAAGAAACTGCGATCAGGGTTGAATTTGTCCTCCAGTTCTGCAGCTTATGTACGTGTGGTAACAAACCTCTGCCATGCGCCGACACCTCACCAGAATCATTGTATTGAACTCTGCACGCTTTCCCAATCAGCAATTCTCTACTACGATTACCTCTTGACATTCAAAGACGAAATCCACTACATCTGGCTCCGGAAATGGCGGCTTTCGACAATATTCTATTTCTTCTGTCGGTATGCGTTGGGGTCGAATGTGATATACATGATGGCAATTTCCGAAGACAGCACAGGGCTGAGGGTGGGCGCTTAATCATTAAATTTGACGACCTTTCGTGGGCTGACCTTTCCCCTTCACAGTGCGTACAGTAGTGGCGAACCTCAATATGCACTTCTAACGGCAAGGGAAACAGCTGTGACATCGGGTATAAAATCTGCGGCGTTCTTAGCATCTTTGGCCATGCAGGAATCATCGGTGTGTAGCGTGGCATCACGTAGCGGTGATTTTTGTTACCTTGCTCACGCCAATCGTTGTAGCGGTTTGGACCCTGCGAACGTGCGCCATATACAACAACAGTCGTATCATCGCAGGAATATTCGGGACCTTGGGCATGGTGTGCATCATTCTTCTCACTGTAAGTTGTGATTGACGTTATTGCGGCGGCACGTTGTGTCTTGACATTCTTTCTCTTGCAACTCATTTAGTACCGAGTCCCTCACTTGCAATGCAAGGGAATGAAGGATATGTCTGCGTGAGTAATGTCTAAAACGCCACCTTCACGATGAGTCAACCTAACCCACGCATAGGAGTGAGTTTGTTGGCTTGATCTCAACGTTGCCAACTCTAAACCTTGCGGTTTCTAGTTCTTGGTGCAAATGCTGCCGTTATGCTTCTCATAGAAGTATCATCTTTTATTCTTGCAACCGTTAGAGTATGGAGGTCCACACGAGGCGAGAAACACAGTACCGACAGTCGAAGGCGTACGCTGAATGATGTCATCCTCGGACAAGGTAAGCCACATTTATTCGCCAGGTGATATCCTGGATTCAAGACGCATTTCTAACCTGGTCTACACACTTAGGCTTTCTATACATATTGTGCGACTTTCAAGTCTATATTTCCGCGAATTCTTGCTGACTATGAATTCAGAGGGATCGCGACTCTCTCGATAGGGGTCATCATTCTAAATTTCGTGAGTGGTATCAGCAACTCCTGCGAGCCTCCCCTTACATTGAATTTCCTTGCAGAAAGGCGTGGTATGTATGCAAATGTCCCAAGGACCTGTAAAACTGTCCCAATGCTGAAACTGTTTAAATAGAAGGGTGAATTCGTTTCTCGCCTCCTGAACGGCCTCAAAGTACCGTGAGTATCACGATTCTAACAGCTTTCTGTTTGCATGCTGATTTTGAATTTCAACAGTCTTTCCGGATTCCTTACCGCACGGTTTATACTTGCCTTGAGGATATGGGACGACAATCGGGCCCTCATTGATGGAGGTTCAGACCAAGATTTCGACCTGAACCTAGGGGGACCAAGCGGGAGAACACCCGAAGGACGCCTTCCTCCGATGCAATTCTCCTCGAACCCGACGGGATCTATACTCAGCGAGTTTGGTCAGGATATGTACGAGACGACAGGTACCATTGAAGAATACGACGAAACAACGTGGCCAGATCGATATCCGGACCAGTGCGATGATTCCAACTCGATGGCCATGCGCGGCGATATCATGGGAAAAGCACACCGGCGGATACGCTCAGGACCCGACCTGGAAGAGGGCGAAACTGTAGCGGAACCATCTGGCCATGTCTCTACTGCGCTTCAAGGCCCGAGGTATGCACATTCAGTGACGTGCTATTGTCATCCTATCAGCGCTAATGGTTTTGTCTGACAGTTCGTCTGTCATGAACCCAACAGCATTCTCATTGCCGATCAGCCCTACAACCCATTTCTCTGGACCAGAAAGCGCATCCCTTAGGAATCGGATAAAACCGCCAATACCACAGCAGCCGGTTGCATCTACATCTAAGCTACGCTCCTCGGACTAAAAAGGATAATAAACTTTGCCATTTGAACGATCATGATATTGCATACCCCTAGATGCCTAGACAATCAAATTGTTCCAGCGACTGGTCGCATTCAATCAAGAACCCAATCTTGTGTCTATGGTCACTACCCCCATTCCTCCAATGTAGCAGTACCCCATGTTAAACAGGACTTCGAACCTGAAATTTGTATCCATATCCATAATGTTGTCAATATAGGAAACCGTGATTTCTTCCCTTTGGGCCAGCGGCGATTCGGGTGCTTACACTCGCCGGGTGTCATCAGAGTAACGCAAAGGGTGTCCATTAACAGTGCTGAGTATCTGCAGTAGTACGTGTCCAAAGATAGAGAGATAGAGATGGAATGCATTCCGTCGAAGAAAACAAGGGGATAAAACAGCCCCAATTAGGCCGAAGTAGGACCAGCCTTCTGGTAGCCGAAGTGGGCGGTGATGGAAATAGGAGGGTATGTACTCGCATTCTAGATTGTGCGAGGACGAAGATTACATGTCGTCCTCCGACTCAGAGATCGACTCTGCAATGCGTTCTTCTTTAAGCGGCCTTTCCTTTCGATAATCGTAACCCAAGAAATTCATCACACTGTAAACCGACGAGAAAAGATTAAGCGTCTATGCGGAGGCATAAAGGAGATTCACGCACTAGATCGTTCCATCCGCACAGCCAACAACAACCTCTTCGTGGCTTAACTGCATCGACATCGGGTTCTTTTCCGGGGTTGCAAGACCAGCAAACTTGGATGGCAACTGACTAAGCAAGCCCGTAACCCTCTTATTCGTAGCCGGGGTTCCATCCATTTCTGAAAGCGCAGCCCATGCGCCAGTCATCTGCGTAATGTCCGAGCCGATCTCAACACTGGGACTTGGAGGAGCCCGAGATTTTCCCTGAATGATCGCCTCCAAGTCAGCATCCTCATCCCCGGAACTGGAGCCATCACTGTCATCAGCGCGCCCAGGGGTAGATTTGAGCGCATCTTTCTCTCTGTGTGTGGTAAGGAAAATCTAGCGATGCCGCAAGGGATTAGCGACGGAGAGCTTATGTATGACCAAATAAGACTTACACGTCTATCTGCGCCGGCCCGGGAGCTGAACCTGGTCGCAGTCACCACTCTCCTTTTGAGGGGATCAACAGCACCAACAGCCACGTCGGGAGTTTCAACAATTGCGACAAGTTTTGGCGGTGTTGTAAGGATAGCAGCTTGACCAAATCGGACTGCAAATGTTGTCGGCGTGCTTGTGCTGGTTCGGGGCGACAGCGGGGACGGTATTGGAGTTCTCGCCCCACTGACACTGAGTCGTCCTTTCATAGCAGATGGCGGAGGGCCAACAGAGGCACCAAGAGTGGTCCTTCGTCCAGGAGTAGATACAGAGTTTGTTGATTGACCAAGCGCGGAACCAGTGCGACGGCGAGAGATTGAAGCTGAAAGCGGGCCTTGGCTTGCCGATAGGGGCGTTGGTGACTGGACGACAGGTTTGTCGTCCCCTTCTTGCCATTGTAGATGCAGAATGACTGACTTGGTGGCACACTACGGACAAACCGTAAGCCATTGTTCTCAGCTGGTTGGATGTACATACCGTCATTTGTGTGCCCTTGGCAGCGAACCACCTATAATCGAATGTTTGTCAGTCTACCATGACTGGCTTGAAAACAAAACCATGGAAACTGACTGTAGCATATTGTTTGGCGCAGCACCGACATTGAATAGCTTGGAGTTCAAAACAGGGTCCCCAGCCCCCAGCTCCGAGAGTTTGAACTGAGATATCATCTCCCGTCGTTCTGTGACAAAAAAGGGTTAAAATGTTCCAAAAGTGGTATTGGTGATGATGGCTCACTAATAGAGAACACTCGGACAATGCCGTCAATAGTTACACTGACGACACGTTCACCCTCATCTTCACCACTGGCGATAAGCTGGACACCGATGTTGACTGTGGTCTGCTGGCCGAATCGTACAATTTTCGTTCCTGCTCTCCAGTCCCAACAAACGAGTGCTTTGTCAGCACCAGCAGAGACCAAATTTTTGGACGACAAGGCGACAGCTCGAATCCCATTCAAGTGACCCGCTAGTTGCTGGAGTGGAGTGAAGGTCACTGAGGAGAACAGATGGACTCGTCTGGCCACGAATAGTCAGTCAATACACACGTCGAGTCAATATATGGTTGCGTACCCAACATCGTGGAAGCCGACGACGAACACCTCTACATTATGACAACAATCAGCAACAAGACCACCATAAGAAAGGAAAACAGGAACCGACCTTCTTCAGCCAAGAAGTCGACACAGCTAACGGGTTTCTTCACTGGTAGACATTTTTTCATCTCACCAGTTTCTATATCCCAGAAGCGGATAGTCTCGTCGTAACTTCCACTGATAAGCCTCTTGCCTCTCAAAAGGAGGGTTGTGCAGAAGTTGGTGTGTCCATTCAAGAACCGGATTGACTGTGGCAAGGCGTTGTGGAAGTTTGATTCACGATGATGGAGGTTGCGATAGAGAGGCTCCCTAACAAATGGAACAATGTAAGCTTCCGAGAGACGAGGCTCAAACTGAGAGATGTCTCACCATCCCTCTGGATTTGCGGGCGGTTTGACTGGAGTTGGATCTTGGGCCGTAATACGCAGGCAATGGTATCGCCAAAGCGCTGGATGGTGTACCATATCCTGCCATTTCTTCGAAACCTAAAAGGCAAGAAAGATCGTGTCAACAATCCACGTTTTACGCAATACGCATTGAGATCACAACTGACGGGCTCAACAGCGAGAAGCTCGCGAACCGAAAGATACTTGAGAATCTTGAACGCCAAATCCGGTGCCAAATGGCCTAGGATATCAAAGGTCGATCGTTGATACTTTTCCAAAAGGGATATTTGAAGCCTAATATCGCCCGGGAGGCAGGCTAATAACGATAGGTGAGTAAATTTCGACTGAACACTGAAAGTATGCACGCACAGTCAAGTATGATGGCAATCCTACGGAACGTCGTGGTTAGATAGAGTGAAGAACGAGCAGAGCAGATAAACCTACAGCCTCATCCTTTCCTCCCTTGAAAGGCCGCGTAGCGCCTTTCTGATCTCGACCTCACTGAAACTTCCTCGCCCATCGCCTCTGATTGCGCCCAGCAAATTAACGGTGTCATCCTCATCGTCATAATCGTCGCGATAGCCAGCCCAGTAACCTTTGCGCTTCTTCCCTCCACAGATACAGTATCCGTCAGAGTCGATATTTGTGAGAAGCTGGTAAGAGGGGCTCAAATTCGTGTTTGTCTGGCCCCCGCCGTCACGCAAAAGCCTGACTTCTGCTTGGAGAGCGTGTAGTTGAGCGGCTGTAGACGCCTGAGCGCGTTCGAGGAGTCTCTTGTAGTGGAGTATCTTGCGCGTGTGCAGGTTCATGACTTCGTGGAGAGCAGCAGCCATCTGAACATGGGATGTCAAAACCACGTTCGAAGGAAAAAAACATACACTCACCTCTTCGTCCACATTGCTGTCGTTGATATCAGTGACCATGTCCATTGTCATGTCATCGTCCCCATAGTCCCAAACCGCGTTCCCGAGGCCGTCTTCTGTAGCGACGGCAGTTCCGCCATTCATGTCTTTACTGTGAAACTCGAAGCTCTCATCCAAGAGCGACGAATCTTCCAACGTGATAGAACGGAAGACTTCAGAATCGCGTTGAGGCGAAGTCCAGGACCGTTTCATGGGCGTAGATTTTGGGGTATTCGCGGTTGACTTCGGGTTTTTAGGCGTCGGACTACCCTGGGTATTGAACTGTGCATTCAACTTCTTTGTTGATAGAGGTGTCCCGCTTTTAGTCAAGCTCGGCTTCGATTTGGGTGATGGGGTGGAGATGTCGCTTAGCTGAGGGCCTCCTTTGGTGGGCGTTGCTTTGACTTTAGGGCTGGGAGATGTAAAGCTCAAGATCGGGGCATCGGTCGATGCTGAGAGCAACGAGGCAGACGACGGCGACTTGTGGAGGTCTCTGGGGGATTTGGCTGGGGTTTTTCTCGGTGTGACCATTGAGACAATTCGTTGGCGAGCACGAGCTGGAGTAGACAAGACATCCCCGTTGAGGCTGTCGATACCATCGCGCCGATGTTGTGGGGATTTAAGTTGATAGGCGGAGGTCGACACATTGGACATTGTCCTCGAGGTTCTGATCGATCCGGAGATAGATGTCGCCCCCGTTCCGCGAAATACACGCGTAGGAGGCGATGGAGTCTTGGATGTCGCCCCTTTTCCTCCCGAACCTTCCAGGTCTCCGAGCTCGAGGTTTTTAGAGGGCAAACTCTGCGGTGGTGCAGAGATTCTCCTTTGTGCCGGGGTGCTCCTCGTTCCAAAGGATGGTATGGATGACATCGACATCCTTTTCGATGCTGAGGATGGCGCTGGCACGGGCGTTGCGTTAGGCGAGCGAGAACGCGTGTTCGACGTTGACAATGCCGAACTGAAGCTCGTGCTACTTGTCACCCCCGGGCGAACGGTGGTACTCGCGCTCGTTACTGATGCTATTGACCCTGCTCTTGGTTTTGTGGCTCCTGAGGAGTAAGGGGACGACGTCGATAATGATAATCTATTGGTTGAACGTGACAACCTGGTCGACGTCTCCGACGGCGCCACCTTGGCCTTCGTTGCCATTCTGTACGAACAACCCAGTTTGAACCACTTTCCACGTCAGACGGTTGAGAAACGACGTACCTTCAGAGCTATAAAGAACCTTGACCTAGCACACAACTGAACCCCAAATTATAACGCGTCGTCACCAGTTCCAACCCCAAAATCTGGCCAACGTCGCCGACAGTGGTCACAAACGTCCTGCGTGTACTTGGAAAGAGCTTGTGATCAATATTTAGTCAGAAGAGACAATTTTTGTTGCTACGTGGTGTGTAATGGCGTTGAAAAAGAAATGAATTCGTTATGTGGTTAAAGAACAGAAACAGTGGTGTGCGCAGGGGCCAAGGTGCCGTAATGTTGTCTGATCGCTGTCACTGTGTTGCCGGCCGCTTTGCATCGCACGCGTTGCCTTCATGGATATTAGGCACCGGTCTTGACTTCCCAATGGTCCCTTCCCTCTTACAATGACCACCTCTCTTGTGCGCATATCAAGAAATGCGAGAAGAATTCTTGCTATTCCTCTTGGATTCCAACAAAAGGAAAGCGGAGTCGAAGCTTTAACTTTCTACCACTTTCAGTTATCCGTTCCGACAGATGATAAAGGCATTCAACCGGCGACATCGCGAATTGGTCGAGCTTGGGGGGACATCTCCACCTGGGCCCAGACCAAGGTCGAAGGGATGTGGTCGTCGCTCGGCAGGGCTGAGGCGGGAAGCTTCAGGGTATGTCTGTTTTCATTCGTAAATGGTTGTCCTGACGATGTCGGTCTGAATGGTTTATGAAATTCTCACAGCGAAAGGCTTTCCAAGCCGGAGAGCGTCTCATGAATACCCAGGAATTTGAGGAGATAGCCCTGAAGAATGCATTTGCGTCTTTGCGGTCTAGTAAGGACACAGGCGGAGAAAAACTTGAAGTCAGTCACCATACGTTTCTGTATTCAACCAGCGCTTATCACAACCATGCAATTATTAGGTACCGCTCGTGTATCCCTCCTCAATAACATCAGGAGAGGCCGCTCTGCAGCAACTGCGTCAATTTGCGGACGCTCGATCACCAATTCACCGGAAAGGACTCTACACTTGGTCGGCGGTCATACCGTTTACCGTGCCACTGAAGCTTATCCGTGAGTTTCTAAATGATGAATGGACATGAAGACCATATGCTGATAGCCTATTGCTCAGCTGTCATACCCAACTTTCCATTCTTCTTTTCTGCCTGGAAGTTAATTTCTCACTACCGAGGTTTGTGGTCTCCTGGTCATATTCAACTTTTCCTGTGACATAGTCCACACTGTTTGCTTTCGCACAGCCTACAAGACCTCCCAGAACCTCCAATCTATTCTTGGCAAGGCCTTAATTGTCCCAGAATCAAGCCAGATTCTCGACGAAATATATAGAAAATATCCTTCGAGCTCGCCGTTCTCGGCCCAACACACGATACTTCTCTCAAAGGCAGCCATACCCGCTTTGGTTGAACAGCTACATCTGGACGGCCCTCAAGATAGTGCAGACCTTGACAGGGCATTTGATCAAGTCCAAGAACGTTATAGCTCAAGTAATGGTAATGGAAATTGAAGACGTCCGTATCTTTCGACGAATTAAAATGACTTAGACACCTAGAGTATATAATTCCCTATCCCCACTAATCTAATATCATTTAAACGACCAAATTACTAGTCGCATTACTCTGCGAAACTCCATGTAATTAGGTGGTATATCCCTCGTGTACTGGATGCAGTGAATCGAAAATAAGCACACATTGGCGCTTGGCGCCTAAATTTTTGAGACTCGTCCGCAGCGTTAATCTTTGCCATTCGGGACCAGTTTGAATGCTCAAGTCAACCAACCTCACATCAGTGTGAAATCAAGTTGTTCAAAGTGAGCGATGTCTAGCGCGCTCAAGCATTCCGCTAAATCTAGCCTGCTTCA
This sequence comes from Coprinopsis marcescibilis, assembly GCA_004369085.1. Lineage (NCBI taxonomy): Eukaryota > Fungi > Basidiomycota > Agaricomycetes > Agaricales > Psathyrellaceae > Coprinopsis > Coprinopsis marcescibilis. The sequence continues at coordinate 55,743 of ML210208.1, forward strand.
GGATTGCTGGCTCAAATGTGCTTACACGATTGTACACATTGTCTAGAAGTCCGAGCGTCGGGGACATTTCGTTAACACGTTATCGATTGTCCCGAATACAGTACCGTTGGATTCCAGGTCTGGGCTCCTCCACGTTAACATTACGGCGCCAAGTTATGACATTTGATGACAGCGAAGTATTAAGCATGCCATGTCAAGCTTCTCCCTCCCATTAGCTTGGTGAGGCCCTCTCGCCAAACATTTTTCTAGCTCCACAAATGTCTCTCGAGCCCCACTTGCCAACGCATAGCCCTTCGATCCTCGCAGAAATCCGGACGCAAAGAGTGAAAGACGTTGCAGTGGCCAAACTTGTCCCAGGAGCTTCACCTGAACAGCTTCAGGCATACCTTTCTATGTCTCTATCCCCTCCACTTGTATCCTTCGTCGAGCGCCTCAGACAGAACCCTACATCCTCAAGTGCACATCCCAAGCCGTCCTTGGTAGCCGAGTTCAAGCGTTCTAGTCCAGCAACATCCGACGACATAGACCTTGCAACTCAATTGGACGCGGGGACCTTCGCTTTGCACGCTGCCATCGTGGGTGCCTCCGTCATCTCGGTGGTCACTGAGCCCACTCGGTACAATGGCTCCTTAATCGACCTTCGTGTGGCTCGCGACTCTGTCGCGTCGCTGCCAGAACGGCCAGCTATTCTCTGCAAAGATCTCATCATTGACGAGTACCAAATCGACGAAGCCCGCTTCCATGGCGCCGACAGTGTGTCATTAGCCGTTGCAGCTCTCCCTCTGGAGAGACTCGAAGCACTGTATAGCTACAGTAAATCTCGAGGAATGGAGCCCCTCGTCGAAGTCTCGAACCTGGTGGAAATGGAAATGGCGATTAATCTCGGGGCGAAGGTCATTGGCATCAACAACCGAAATCCCCACAGCTATCACCTGGACCTCGACACCACAATTCGACTAGCAGCCATGGTCAAGGAGAATGGATCTGGCACGTATGTTCTATGTGCCATGGGTGGAATAACCACTCCCGCACAAATTGAGGCCTATGCCAGCCATGGCGTCAACGCAATTTTCATGGGACATGGTTTCAGGGATGGCGATACGAACCAGTCGGGATGCATAACAGAGATTTGGGGGAATGGGTGGAGCCCCATGATGGATTTACTTGAGGACCAAGGAAACGTTCTCCCGCCAGTCCCTTGGATCAAAGTCTCGGGAGTCACAAATACGGAAGACCTCCAACTCCTACTCGACTCTGGAATCAACATGGTAGCTTTCAACCTCGACCCTAACGATCCTTGCTATGTGTCTCGGTCCAAGGCGTCCTCCTTGATGAACACTGTCAGGGATTCCCAACACGACGCATTCTGCCGCGGCAAGGATCCCAAAATGAAGATTCCGAGTACCGAGATCAAGGGTCTTCCCTGGTTCTGTCATCGCTTTATGCACCATCTCGGCTTGCCCCAGCCATCGACTATCGGCATCTTCAAGGACCAGCCACTGGAATACATCATCGAGACAGCGCAAGCTCTGAAGTTCGACATGGTCCAGCTAGACGGCAACGAGCCGACATCCTGGGCCAAGTTTATCCCCTTTCCCATCGTCCGCAGGTTTAGCGTTGACGAGACTGAAGCTGTACCATGGGGCCTGCAAGATCTCGCGCGTCCTGGGCTACACTCCATTGTAATCCTTCGAACCAACGGGGGTATCAACCAGTTGAACCCGTTCGCTCCAACCACTATATGTCCAGTCATGTATGATTCGAGGCTCGAAGAGTCACATCCAGACTTGGACCTTGAATTCCCGAGCTTGATACCTTTTGGGGTAGATCTCGACCTGTCTAACCCAGATAGCGACCTGGACGTTGCTTCGATTGCCCAAATGGTCGGCAAGATGAGGAACGGAGTACAGAAAGAAATTAAAAGAAGAAAGAAGCAGCGAGGAGAGAATGGAAAAGGGAAAGGGAAAGAAAAAGAGAAGGCGATGGAGGAAGGGGAGCTAAAGTTAGGGACTGGAGTTGCATCGAGGCCTACATCGTCGTGTTTCGAGCTTGACAACTATTTGCTGCATCACTTGACGACTGATGTGACGGACTTTGATTTCAGGTTCCGTCCAATTATTCCAGAAAGTGCAGGACCTGGGATTGCTGGAGAGATGAGATGGGCAGCGTCCAACAATGTCAGCGTGCCGGGCTACACCGAAGTGGTCGGGGACTCGGAACAGTTCACATTAGACTGGGAGAGTCATAATGCCAAGTTCGCCGATTTAATGAGTCCTGCGAGGACCTGGTCCTGCCTCAGAGAACGGAAGGAAGTGGAGGCGATGTTGGGTGCCGAAGATTGGTCGATGGTGGGGATTCGGGTGGGTGGTGCCGAGAAGACGAGAAAGGGGAGAAGGGAAATTGTTGAGGAATCTGGATCTGGGAAGGGTCCACTTGTTGCCATTTCCGAAGATGCACCAAGCGGCTCAAGGCGACGGAAGACCGGTTCAAAGAGTACCGCAAGAGGTCACATCGGCTCCAAGGGACGAGCGCCGAAAACAGAGGATGAATTGCTGGCGTACTTGTCGTCAGCAAAACAGCTTTCTGTGATGTCGATGACGACGAATTCCTCTGTCGGGTCCAGACAAAGAAGAGTCCAGCCGATAGAGGGGCTCCTAGGGGCAAAACTGGACACCAACAACACCGTTAACAACAACGTCATACTTTCGTCTCGAGCCAGCGGGTCGCACAAAAACGCACCACGCCGAATCAATGCCGAAGGTGCTGAGCAGCTTGACAGTATGATTGTCCAGGAGTTGGAAGCATTAAGCAAGGAAACGAGGCGCATCAGCGAGAGCTCTAGAATTCTGGGCACAAAAGACTTGGGCAATTTGCCTTCTGCAGGGCTTGCGTATGTGGACGTGTACCCGCCTTCTGCCATATCCGATTCAATCTTCAACAGACTGGCCGAAGGATATCCACGCGCAACCGGAAACCTGCCTTTCATGCCCTGTGCGCCGCGCTCGTCAAATGCGGATGAGGCCAGAGAAGGGGCTATCCCAAAGGGGCGGAACAGAAGCAGCACCATCAAGGCGACCAGAGAGAGGAGTAACACTATCAAGGCGGTCCGGGATAGAAGTAATACATTGAAGGCCAGGGAACTCAACCACGCCGCTCAGGCCAAAGCGAGGATGAAGCAAGATAGGAAGCAAGAAGAAGTGGTTGTGATCGATGATGGTGACGAGGATTGGGAGGATGCTGATTCCACAGAGGCAAGTACGACAAAGGCCTAGAAATGGAGATGGGCTCATCGACGAAAGTAAGCCAATATTGGGGTCGAGGCATGGCTAAAGATTGGAGACAAATTCTGGATTCCGTTACAGATGTTGACCGTCTATCATTAAATTAGAGATGTAGCACACTTATGAACGAGAGTTAATGTGAGAACGAACCCCTTGCCTGTGTCGGTGTCCTGTTCTGATACGAATCCCTGCCTCTGAACCTATCCATCAGATCGCCTGACAACTGGCGGTGGCCAAAGGGAGCATGGGTTCGTGGTGCATTTGCGATAGCAATAGAAACGAACTGGGCTAGCAAGGGTGCGTACTGAGGTCAAAGTGCCTTGAAACATCGAGAAAAGGTAGGCAGAAGGACGTCGATTAGGTCTGAGAATAGATCGTGTCCGATTAGCATGACCATAAGAAACTACACATTCATAACGATCAACGAAACCGGAATCATGACCATAGCCCTCAACTGAATCACGACCCAGATGTTGCCTGTTGCTGGGCCAAAAATCGCCTAACACGATGTTGAGAACAGATTCATTAAAATTATGGGACAAAGAAGCAAGACGTACTGTCGTGCAGCAAGAACCATCTGCGCCTTGCGCTCCCTAAGACTGGCTTCTCGTTTCTCAGCGCTGTCTTCCCACTGCGCCTTGCCACCAGCCTCCTCCTCTGCGATGATTTCTCCCTTCACAACTCGTTCTTGCAGCTGATAGCGCTCAATGAGCGATGGACCCTTGACGACCGGTTTATGTGTGCTCGTTGATGGTGTTGATCGGTTTGCACTGTTATTTGTGCCCGCTTGAGGAACGGAGCTGGGTTGGGGGTATAATGAGTGGAAAATGACGGGTGGCTAGTAGACAATATATTAGAACCTAGACCGAATCATAAAATAATGGAGTATCGGACGGCTTACAGCTTCCAAGAAACCTCTCTCGAGCACCTTGTTCGTCGTTTGTTCGACGTTTCCCGTTCGTAACAGGTCGTAGTGTATATTGGCGCTGTAGTGAGCCGCATGTCAGCCTGATACACCAAACGAGATCTGTAGGCACTCACGCTGGTATATCTGGGAACATGTTCGCTACAGTATTAATCTACAGCAAAGAAACAGTATTAATGAGCTTGCCCAGTGCAGTTACAGGCTTAATCCAATCACACACCATGTCCTGTGTCACTTGTTTCGGTCGGAACCCAAGGGCTCGAGCATGGCTCTGTTCAGCAGTAGTATCACCCCCTAAACGCATTCATTCACAAGCTCCATTAGCCACACGCGCCGCCTACGCAATCGAACGAAACTGCACAACCCACCCGAGGTTATCCACCGAAACAGGAAGATGATGACGGCAAATGCCACAAGAACGTTAACCGCCTCTCCCATCTCTTCTAAGCACTCAGATATCAGTCCTCTGAAATACGGCAACGAGGAGGAACACGAGCAGGAAGCTTTAAGAACAAATTGAAAAGTCCAAATCCAAATTCAGGTCGTAGACCCAGTACGATGCGCCGTCATCATCTCCCCATTGCAGGCTATGCTCCTTGTATTTAATGTTGTTAGGAACAGAGGCCAATAACCCCCGGGCGCCAAATCGAAGGCTCAGGGGCTGGCTCACCTCGAGTCCTCATCGACAGGATGAGGAGGTAGACAACAACATAATATCGAGTGGATGTACATTACATGGTAAACAGGAGCTCTGTTCACATCTTAAATTTTCTTGTGCAAGCAAAGATAATAATGGGTCTGAAAGGGGTATTACGATGTGCTCGAATTAAAAGGAAACAGTTGCGAAACAGTGCTGGTGTGAATGAATGAAAGTCAAATGGAGGTCGAAGGACTCGGAGAAGGAAGGATCCAAGTGTATACATATATGTAAGCCGTGAGATTAGGAAATTTATGTAGGAAACGTGGAATAAAAGTCGCACTACGCAACACGCGTCACGAATCCTAGGGCAGAGGGGAATGTCTGGAAGTAACGGGGGTAGATATGAGCGGATCCGGGCTCAAGCCTGCGAAATATACAAAGGATGGTGAAAGAGGAGGGGAATGCAGCAGCGTAGACGGTATAAGTACTGTTGGATCTGGCGGACACAAATGTTCCGAACAAACGCGTAACAGAGTATTGAAATCGTTAGAACCAGAGAATTGACCGATATGTATCGATGTAAATCATGAGAAGGGGATAGAAGAGACAAAGGGACAAAAAGATCATGTACGTTTCAATAAAACTAGGACCTTTCGCGGTCTTTTCGCGAGCCTGGCGGGATCCCTGCCGTAAGTTATTGGCCAGACGCGTCTCACGCAACATGAGGAGCAGGAACAGGGTCGGGAACAAGTGCAGCAGGCGCAAATTCACTGCTGGAAATAAATTCCGCGAGCGGAGGTGATGATGCACCAGAAACCCGCGCCGCCTCCCCGTTCCCAAAAGCCAGCGCAATACGCGAGTCCACAGAACCATTCACCCGCTTCTCCCTGGCAACATTGCCGAGTTCCGAAAGTGAAGGAAACGTAAACTCCTGTTGCTCCTCGGTTTCTTCGCGACTGGCATCAACGACATCCGTCGACAGAGTCTTGACATCAACCGATCCTCCAATACCCGGCCAAACACCGTTCAAGCTGATACTCCCCGAGAGGCTAGGTGGGGTACTAGTCTTCTCCCTAACGCTTCCCCGCTTCGAAGATCCCATCCGAATACTGCTCGGCCTCTTAAGAATCGCGTCGGCCAACAGGACGTTGAACCCTCCTTCTTCCTCATCCTCTTCACCATCCTCGTCCTGAAGCGTCGGCTCGCCTTCGCCTTCATTTTCCTCTTGACCCTCGCCAGAAGCAGCCCCTAGAACTTGACCCAAAGATCCGCCATTGACAACATTCACAGACACATCCTGCACCAGCATTCCTCTCCCACTATGTCCACGCCCCTTCCTCCTTCCCCGCTCCTGCGTCCATGATGATATCGGACTCGAAGGTCCTCCCAAATCCGGAGAAAGACTCCCAAGCTTACTCGACGGACCGATCCCATTCATCCACAACGATGAGTGCGTCCCATTCATCAGGCCTATTCCCATACCTGTCCCAATCGACCCATGAGGAGGGTGAATTGGGCTCAGAGGGTGAGGTACGGATGACGGAGTCGAGGGGGAGAATATAGCGGGTGACGATGGTCGCGGGGCGTGAGTCATTGGATGTACGGGAAATGCATGCATCCCGCTCAATGGCATCATCCCTGGATGAATAGGACTCTGCAGTGTCTGCATATGTCCTCCAGGCCCGATACCACTCAAGCCAAGAGGTACGATGGGAAAGAGTTGCGGCTGAGGTCCTTGAATGTGTCCGGGATACGGGAGATGGGAAAATGCAAACGATGTCTGCATTCCCATGGGGCTTTGAGGGTTGGACGAGTGAGGATGAAATGGGAGAAGTGGGTAAGCGCCAGAAGGAAGAGAAGGATGAGAGGAGTTCGGTGAAAGTGGCCCTTGAGTAGGCGGTGAGCTGGGATGAGGTTGTTCGAAAGTCAATGATCCCGCTGATGTTTCAGCTGAAGGGGTCTCCGAAGCGACATGCTCTGCAGAAGATGTCGCTCTTGAGAGTGATTCGGCCGCCTTCTTCTCCGTCGGTCCCGACTCCGCTCCAAAATTGGATTCTATTGGAGCGTCACCAGGCACCGAAGTCGATCCTGGACCTGAATCATCCACCTGTGCGTCGGATCCACTATTGATCCCGTCGTCGATATCGGGTGGAGCGTCGGCTTTATCTTCAGTGTGCGCGAATTCTGGTACAAGGCCCTGACCGTTGATAGAACTCGGTCCACCCTGTGGGTATGGACTCTCTTCTGGCAACGTGGAAGGGGCGGGTGGAACGACGGGTAGCAAATGTTGTCCATGTTGGCTCAACGAAGTGACATAATGGGCATATGCCTGCATTTGATGCATCATATGGTGAATCTGCGCCTGAAGCTAAGAAGGCCATCAGTGGCGTGGTCGAACTAGAAATAATAGCAAGCTTACCTCTCCCTCGCGCCTCCGCCAAGTAGCGTTCTCCCAACGAAGTGCATCACGTTCCTGCGAAATCTTGTCGATTTCAATCTTCGTCTTTTCCTCTCTGAGCCGCGCAGCTTCCAAAGCTCCCCTCAAGGAAGCCAATTGTGTTTGAGCAGACAGTGTGACCGTTGTTCCAGAACTCAAGAAAGCGGGGGATTGATATGAAGAGGATGGTGAAGGGGGGTTCGCAGAAGCCGATGATAACCCCGCTCCTGGAGTGCTAGGCCGACCTTCCCTAGGTGTGGGCGCGCGACGTGGTGTGCCGGAAGCGGACCCATTCGTACGTGTTGAAAGAGGCGCCAGACCTGATACACCCCACGAATTCTTCGATCGTCCGTGCTTTGAAGACGTTGCCGATGATGACGACGCCCTAGACTGCGGTCTTGAAACAGATGATGCCAAAGAGTTGGTTCCTGTCGAGTACGGTGATGCCGATGACGAAGATTCAGGATTATTAAGAGAGGGGAAAGTTACTTCTGCCGCCACCTCGTCTAGTTTCGATTCATGGTCTACAAATCGTTGAGGTGGAGTTTCTATAGTGCTCGACTTCGCGATGGTTGGCGCATAAGGGAGCGGAGCACTCCCCGACAGAACCTCGGATGTCGAACTGGTACCGCTACCGGCTGGTGCTTTTGGCTGAAATCTCGGGTGCTGATTTGATCCTCCGCCAGACATTGAATTGTCTTTAGGGGTATTCAATTCATCAGCTCCGTCCCAGTCCCATGGGCCTTTCTCAACCCCGCGTGGACGAGTTGAAACAATTGGACCGGAAGTTGTGCCCTCTGGCTTTGGTGTGCCGTCTGATTCGTTCAACCGATCGCTGTCCAGATGATCTCTCGTGGGGGATGTTAAAGAGGAAGGTGCTGTGGAGGTGGAGGAGCATGTCGTGGCTTCGGTGGCGATGGAAGAAGAAGCGGAAGATGTGGTGGAAGCAGCGTCCAAATTGGCGGTCGAGGATGTTAAAGAGTCGAACGAGAGCAATTGAGGCGAACGTGGCGATGGTGGGTGGTCTGGGTGAGGAGACCGCAGGTGAGAAAGCAATTCCACAGGGTCGGTGGAAGATTCTGGTGGTGACCGAGATCGCGACCTCGAGCGTGAATCGTGATGAAGAGAAGAAGCCGGCATAGATGGTGAGGTGTAGGTATCTGACAAATGTGGGTTACATTGCGAAGGGGATGAATGCGAGGGTTCGCCTCGTTGCGGACGTGATGTGGATGGTTGAGGATAAGAGAATGAGGAAACCCTGGAATGGGACGGGGACGCCGACAAACGGTCTTCTGCACCCGCGCGGTCCCCAGCAGTCGTCGGTGAGGAAATATCAGCCTTCCCCTTTCCAACAGCAGTCAGACCAGTCGATTTAAGCTTTCCACCCTTGATCAGCTCTTTGACCGGGTCCTTCCCTCGCTTCCTCCTTTCCTTGGGGCGCGAACTCCGGGCAAGAGCTCCCGAAGTGGCGGCCTCCTGTTGGCTTTGGGTGGACCCGCCATCTGCATCGTGTTCAACTGTCCCGAAACCATCTCGCTCACTCCCAGCACGACTCATCCGCCTCTTCATAGCGTTCTCGACAACGGCGGGGGGTGAAGCCCGAACGTCCGCGGAATGTTTTCCTTTGACTATGGAGTCACGGCGGGGGGAAGACGGGCCTGCAGCCGACACTTGCACTGCTTCACTATTGTCTCGGGTTGCCGATTTGAAGGTACTCCTGAATGTTGGCAAAGTTCCAGACTTCCAGATATACGCTGAGCCGGCAAGAACGAGTGCGGCCACGGTGGTCGCGACCAATACCGTCGGGTCCCCGCCTACTCCGGTGTGCTGTTGTTGGTGGTCGCTGGCGCCGCCAATACCGTCATGCATGATATGCAAGATAGAAATTGAACCAAAAGACACAACGGAATACGACCTGTTTGTCAAGGGGGTGTTTGTGGAGCTGTGTCTCGTCCTGATCGTCTGGTTTAGGACAACGACAGTGTCCTTGTCCCCAGACGGACACTACAACGACCAGGGTGAGCAAAGACGGCGAGGACGGGAACAAAGGGACCTACAGATTTGGGACGAAGAACACGAGGGATATGGGGGAGAAAGGGATATGCGTTGTAGTTTTTGCGGCGACGAGACTTTCAGGCACAACCGTCCGCAGGATGGAACTGAATCAGTATCGTGGGAGGACATAGCAACTCCGCTTGGATCCGAGGTTCGGCCAAGTGTCCTCCGCGTCTCCTCCGTCGTTCCCCTCGTGGCACTACGTGATTATCACTTTACGGCAGAACGGCAGTTATTGACTAGCTTATATAGATTAGAAACAGCCCTGGTGCAGACGTTGAACCATGCCTAATCCCGCTCGCAACCACAAGTCCCTCGCCTTGATTGTTTGCGGTAAAACAACCGGAAAAACGCATGCAGAGAATGGGGATTACGTCGACATTTACAAGCGGTTCCTTACTGCTTCCCTAGATTCTCTCAAGCCCAAGGAACAGGCTTCGAGCTTGGAGAATCCGAACCACTCTGACAATCCTGGATCACAGCCTCTTTGGCAATTTACCATCGACCCATATGATGTTTTCCTCGACCAACCGCTTCCAATCGACGAGAAGCTCAATGACTATGACGGTATCATCATCACAGGTTCCCGTGCGTCCTCTTAATCTTTCTGCAGTTAAATTGTCAATTGATTCCATTCAATTGGTAACAGCCGCCTCTGCGTACGACAACGTGCCCTGGATCAATAACCTCGTTGAATTCACAAAGCATGTCGCCGATACAAGACCCAAGATCAAACTTATCGGTGAGCAGACACGCACCACCTTCTATTTTGCACAGAGTTCTGCCGTGCTATCGGATTGCTACATTCTCCCAAGGGAGAGTTATCACCGCGTGGATGCCCCACTGCTTCTGCGTTTCGCAGGAGAGAGACATTCATTTCATTACCCATAATAGCTGACAGTGGAGCATGAGGCTACACAATAGCACTGGTATCCATCACTGCAGCGACCCCAGCGGCGGGTACCAATGGTAGGTGTTTGGCTGTGCAGACGAGAACACTCAGGAATGCCTCCGTCCTGATACATCTGTCAATTCCGCCGCGTTACAGCGTTCTTGTATCGCCCTGGCGCTCATAAGTGTCAGGGATCATATAAGATTTGGGGAGGACACACCACGAGACCTTACAGCTTAGGGGTACAGATGCAGCTGGACCTGGTCTTCCCATGCTCTTCGAGCATCGTGCATTGTATCTAGACTACAGTGGCGAACATCAACCCAACGGCGTGTGCCTTTTCATCTCCTTACGACACACAGTGGCCTACGGTGGTTCCGCCAAGTAGCTTTACGGTTTTCAACGAGCTGCACCATTTTAAAACTTGTCCATCCAGACCAGATATTAAAAACGCGCATCGTTTCTGATTTCCTATTTCCTTGCCTCATGTTTACGTCTCCTGACGCATACTAACACTTTCTTACGTTCAGGCATCTGTTTCGGACACCAAATCATCGCCCGTGCATTGGGCGGTGAATGCGTCCCCAACAGCGGTATTTGGGAGGTAGGCCCCACACCCATTACCCTCACGGATCTTGGAAAACAGATCTTCGGCGTCGACTCAATCGTAAGCCAATGACATTCACCGATAACGAAAAGAATCCATATCTAATGTTTTTCAGAACCTGGAAGAGATGCACCGCGACCACGTCCCCGCAGACCGAGTCCCTCCATCCTTCGAGATACTCGGGTCCACATCCATCTCCGCAAACCAAGGCATGGTCCGGTTCTACCCAGCCTCAGAATCGGACGTGCCAAGGGCAGCACCCTCGTTGCCGCCTTCCATAACGGACGGCGTAGAAACGCAAACACCCATTCTAAACCTGCCACTGCTCCAGAAGATCCAGATCTTCACCGTGCAGGGGCATCCAGAGTGGCACGAGAAGGTGCTGACACCACTTGTGGAAGAACGAGGGAAGTCGGGTATAATTGACGCTCCCACTGCTGAGGATGCTATGCGAAGACGGTTCTGGAGGAATGATGGTGTTCCAGTTGCTGGGCCAGTTATTTGGTCCATTCTAGGCGTAGAGTAGGGCAAACATGGATGTCCGCCAAGGGTATGTTTCGTGGAGATTGCAATTTAAGGGCACCCAGATGAAAGAATGATTAGAAGTTCGTTGCGTCCAGAAGTCTCAACAACGGAGCCCTTATCTAGGACGATGTGGACATCACTTTCCTGTTTAGCATGCAGGTCTTCAGTACTGAGGACGTGGATCTTAGCGAATCGGGAACATGAAGCTCGAAGCTTGTGCATGTCAACCTTCCTATTTCGGAACGGAGAGAGCTGAGCGCTGAGCATTTGAACCGACTCTCTTGACGCCTGATCCGCCTTTCTTGCCCAAGTTTGGAAACCATCTTTCAGTTTATGGACATCCGTTTGGACAACCAAGTGAGAGTAAGGTAAGAGGAATCTTGTCCTCCGACTCAATGTCTAAAGTCTGGGGATGTATAATATTTATGGAGAACTTTTCAATGACTGGTAAAAGACTGGCCATTTGCTTACCCCTAGCATTTCACCACAACATCTCCGAAAACCCACAGCATCAAAAAACGCCCAAGTTACTCGAACAAAAGCGAAAGCAGAAAGTCCACGAGATGAATATAAGAGCATACAGTACACTAAACAGATAAAACCGGCACGAAACCAGGAAAAGCGAAAGCAAAGGTAGTGAATGTGGAATAGTTGAAATGAGAATATCAACGCCAAACAGGTATACGTGTAGACCGGTATCATATATCATGTCTTTAGCACAATAATTAGAATCAATAGCACAAATATAAGCACTCCGATCATGAACACCGAACCTAATGAACACATTCAGCCGACATACGTCGAAACAAGCGACAATGCAACTCACTGTTCTCTTTAATCCCCTTTGCGACCCTATCCAACCTCTTCTTCGCCGAGCCAAGCCTGCCCGCCGTTCCATCTATCCCTGCATCCAAATCCTCTAACAATCCTTGGTGGACCTCGAGCTCGTCCCCGATCTGCAACGAAATATGATGCTGCCGGTTAATTGAGTGGGAGAGCTCGTCCAGCCGCTGGTCCTGGTCCTGCATCATAAACCGCTGGCTTTGCAGAAGCACCCCCGCTTCGTCAGAGGAGCCGTCGTCGTCCCGTTCCACCACCCTAGGATCATCTTTGTACGGTGGAAATACGGTGGTGGAGTCTGTACGTGTGTGCGCGGCGGCCGAGGACGGTGTCGAAGAGGAAGAGGATAAGAAGAGAGCAGCTTTTTTGGAGGTTAGGTCGTGGTTGCCGCTAGAGAGACCGATGGAAGGTAAAGGTTCACGGGGGACGGGTGAAGCGGATGATGATGACCCAGTTGACGAGGATGAGTCTGGATTTGACCGGGTTGCTTCCTGTTGTTTGGATTTGAAACTGAATCAAGCACAAGATGGCAGTCAGTCGCGTATTCAATAGCCTGGACCATACAAGATGTAAATAAAAACACCAAGACTAACCTTGGAACTCCCTCCGCGTCGACACCCAACATCCCTCTCATTCGCTCGTACTGGTTCTTAAGGAGGCCCACCGCTTCGGATTCTCCTTCCTTTTCCTGCATGGCTAGAACACCATTCCGCAGTTGCTCGAGGTTTTTCTTGATCTGCGAGAGGTTTAGGGAACTCGTTGGCGTTGAGACTGGGTTCAAGTCGTGCAATGGTGAGCTCTGGTTCCCGAAGCTGCTTGGGAGGGTCTGAAGACGCTGCCGCTCGAGAAGCAGAGACAGGGTCTTCGTAGAGACTGCTGTAAGCTTTGCTAAAGACATTGAGGTTTGTGCGAAAGGTAGCTCGAGATCGCCAAAGCTTGTGATCTACAGGCTCAGAATTCTTAACAACGATTTGAGCTGCTGTAAAGTGATAGGAATACAAAGGCAGCTCACAGGTTAACAAACGACAGCTTTTCCTACGCGTCTAATTTCTAACCGCTGCGCTGAGTACCAAACTACTGCGTCGCAGTCAATCCCACCGTGCGTCACGGTTTCCGCTGTCAAATTGAATCTCCTTCCTTCAAGTTCCTCACAAGAGAACCCAAGTACAATTTCACCCTCAATAGGTTAAGAGAGTAATTTTGGATGCCTTCCCTCCGTTATTGAAGCCGAAAGCTCCCAGGCAAGAGCAGAGTAGAACAAAGATCGGTGAGGAAGAGGAGAAGGAGGTATTGTGTTGCCCGACAGTTGGACTCGGAGATTCCATTGCACTCGGCAACGCCAAGCCAACCAAACCGCGCCTGCCAGGCTGCACAAAGGATTAGTCAGCTCTCTGCCGATGCGGTCATGCCGCCTGATCGGAGCCGACATCACTCTGGGAAGTACTTTCCCTGAGCGCTTGAGCATTGTCCAAAGGCGATTTGGCCAGGTGGGCATGCTTAAAGGTTTGAATGTTACCAAACTACCAGAATAACTATGACCCTGACTACAGTAGACTAACAGTTGCCTTGAATCTGTTCAAGCCGGGAGGGCAGTCATTAAGCCCACTGCGCATCGTATTTGAAAGGCTTGCCCAGTCCAGTCTAAAGCGAGTGGTATCACGGGCTACGTTGGTTGCAAGCAGGCTATCCGGCACAACCCACAATTCTCAAACAGTCAATGAAAAAGAAGCATTTGGCGCCTATAGTCACTGCACCAAGCATTGTGTGGAGAAACGCGTTCAAGAACTTAGAAGGATCTGATGTGTCTCCGGCTCCGTCATCCGGTTGTACTTATGCGCAACCCTGATGTCCGCGCACAGTTGCAACCCTCACGATCGTGAGGCCATCCTCCGGTGCTCGGCACCGAGGGCGGTAGGTTCAAAGTTTTAATTAAAGAGAAAGGCTACTACTCCTACGTTTGAAAAGGGCTTTGGCTCAGGAATAAAGTTTCATGAAGATAAAGTAGCTCTCAGGCGGGCAGTGGAATTTGTAGAGCGAGAGATGCCATTTTACTCAACCAAAACAGTAATGACTTCTAAGCAATAAAGGAAAGTAACTTCTAATGCGGCATAGGTTCAGAAACAATTCGCGTCCATAGCAGATTCTAAGCCCAGCTGAGAGGGCAGTTAGCTGAGAGCTACGGCCAGGTAAATAATTAGTAGTACATACCATGCATGAGTCTCAGTTTAAGCTGAAAGATTAAAGGCCGATGTTAATCGGGGTGCAACCGAGAGCGACGACGCCGTCTGTTAGATGGTAAAGCGGACGTTGGTTACCAACAGTGTAATATTATTACAAGTCCAAAACGGTGTCTCGACTTACTGAAATTGTTGTTGCTGCAGCAAACCTGCTGGAGGTTGCTGAGATGATGGCAACGCGTTAGCCATGGCAGCAGAGGAGGAATGAACCCTGGCGCCTACGTACCATTTGGATCCTCCCCCAGCGCCGACGACATTTACAGCCGTGCACGACACACCGACATTACCCGAGAGCTTGCTAACATCAATATTCAATCCGGCGAGCAACGTTTTGGTGCTGTTGTCGAGGTTGTTGGCACTCTGTGACTTGTTGCAGCACTGGACCTGGCCACCGTTGCATTGGTTGGTGTCGGTCGCAGAGGTCGCGAGCACGAGGGCAGAGACAAAGAGTGCGGAGAAGACCTTGAAGAGCATTTGCTTGTAAGAGGGCGGGGCGAAGAGATGAAGATGGCAGGAGGAAACAAGAGATGATTTGGCTGACTGGATATGGGATCCACGTTCTCAGAGACCTACCCTCTTTATATCTCAGGAACCAGAGTCCAAAGTGGCCTGACTCAAGTCATCTACAACAGTTGGAACAGGACCTTCCTGAGAAGCAAGCGGCGTCCCCAAATTTAATTCGACTGTCTGCTCACCTGAGTGCTGCACCATTTCCAAATTTCGAGTACTTACACCTGGCTTACGCTCACAGCTGTCTATCGCATTGAAAGCATCGGAACCACCGCAATCGGACATTCGAAGTTCCAGACCACGACCCAGGCTGGCCTTTCGCCTTCCCAAGAGGGTTGTGCAACGGAGCTCGTGTATGTGGCGCTAAGGTGAATGGAGACTCTTTTTGAGAATTCTCGAGCTTGTGAACATTTCGAGCCTAAAGATACCCGACAAAGCCTCCTTCTCCGTGTAGGTCGGTAGTCATTCTCTACATATCGCTTCAAGAATTGCTCGAGGTTGCACGATCTTGCATTTCGGGCAGCCATTTCAAATTGTTGAAGACGCGAAGGACTCAGAGCCGAGATGGTGTATCTATCGGTCAGGCCTTCCGAGCGCTCCAAGGCATGATCTTGTTGATGATCACAATGTATCCATGCTTGACGGTACTCAGACGAGCCCCTGTTACAGCCCTACGCCGCAAGGCTTATGCATAGGTTGACAGAAATGGGCAGAAAGAACGCGCAAGAAGCCAAACGCCGAGGCGCTTACTCGCCAAGTATTTGGTATTGCAGTCTAGGAAGCGAGGAACACAACGTTGCCGGTTTCGTAAAGGCTAACTGTAGGCTGACAACTCGAGCAAAGTTTAGAAATCTTGTTACGCTTTGCTGCTGCCTTAAAAGAAATTTTAACCCGTGCTGAAGGAGGTATTGAGCCTTGAAGCTGTGCCAAGAAACAGCTCTCTCTCAGCAGTACTTGTTTAAGGAAGTAGCGAGTCCGAATTTTGGTCTATCAGACCTTGAACCAGACTCCATCTTGGCGTAAATGTACATCTGGCAGGTTTCGATGCATGTCAGGTCTACTTAGCTCAAGGTGTGGCAACGTCCTCAAAATAGGTGGTAATCCAGAACCCCGACGCCATCTAAACCTGGGTTTGATAAACCAACATCGCATCTCCCGCCCGAGTGATTCTGGAATTCTGGGCATGTCTGCACCCCTCCGTAAGCTTCGCTTATACAATCAGGACCCATGGCCTGGGGCGAAGTGTGGCTAGACACGAACAAGTACGTTACGGGCCTACATGGCAGTGAGAGCAGATTGGGGAAGTGGATTTGCTGGGTCAGACGGAACAGGGAGTTCGGATTTCCGCGGGTGAAGATGTACGCCTCTCGTAACGTCGCCCGTGTCTGCCTGCTACATATCACCCTTGAGCACGGTTGACTTTGCGCCGCTACTGGAAGGGTTCCTTGATAACCAGATTCGTACAGAAGTGGTGCTGGCGCTCAGCGTACCCTGTCATGCCAGATTATGGACGGCTGACTGAGCATTCTTCGTAACTGCTTCACAGGGATCTCCAACGCAAGCCACTCCATCGTGGACCTTCCTTCAATCTATATCTATATCTTGTTTCAACATCGCAAAGTACTTCGCTCTCTTTGCCTCGCCAGCCCGCAAACCTGTATTTAAAGCAATCTCGCTGTCAACCGTAGTCGCACTCTATATTCATATTGATAGATCAAGTCTGAGCTAAATCCCCGGGTGCTGCCAGCGACTTTGGAACGAGGAAGAAGATCTTTCTGTGTATGTGCACCGGTCTGTCAGGAGCCTCAGTAGGCCGCGCACTATGTGTTGGGTAGCTGAGACGGTCTCGAGTGAGGGGCGGTAGGTGGTACGTCCGCTTTGAAATGTGAAAGGCAGCAGCAAGTTACATGACATGGCCACTCGCACTTCCAGACACCAGTGAAACAAAGATTTCCCGTCGTTCAGCTGCTTATTGATAAAAGAGCGAAGCTGGCTACTGAGCATCAGCTCAAGGACCTGTTTAATGCTACCTGCTAGAGTTTCACATATTGATGGTGACGGGCATAGCATATCAGGATCAATATGACAATGTTGTTTGGGTGCGTGATGAAACACAGAAAAGGCCATCAATAAATCGCTTTAGTTTCCCGGGTTTCTGCAGCTGGTTCTTCAAAGTTGCTAGACCTACATGTCTGAGTTACCGCATATAACCTGTTGGAATCCGTTTACTACCAATGACCCTCAATAGACGCCCATGCACAAATCTTACAACTTGAAATGTAGATATCTTGGTATATCCCCCAGTTGCTAGTACACCTCTGGCAGGCGACGGATGCTGAAGATTTGGATATAATCGAAACCCTGCGAATTGGCACCTTGTCTCAGTCATGCTGTAGCACCATGATGCCCGGGATCGCACTTCCATATACGCGGACTCTCGGCCTATACGGAGAGCGTTAGGACACATTAGCGGATCGCACTTCAACTTCAATGTGCGTGGACTCTCGGCTTATACGAAGATAAGGATAGTGGAACCTTTACTGAATTGCGCGTCCGGCCGGCCGTTCACTTTCGACCACAGTATAAAGTCGAACGCCCCCAATGCAAAATAGATACTCAAATTACTAATCTCCTCGTCTTAGCTATGCAACCTACCTTCTGCGCTTTCATCAAGACTCAGCGTGCGGAAGTCCCGCCTGTGATACACGCAGACCTTGCAGGAAAGGTGGTCCTAGTTGTTGGGGGAAACACCGGCATTGGCTATGAAACTGCCAAGCACTTCGCCCAGATGAACCCTGCAAAGGTGATTATCGCCTGTCGAAGCCAAGAGAGGGGTCGTGCCGCTGTTGCAAGTGCGTATATGTTCGGTCTGCTTTGCTTCCTGCACAGGTGTGGACTAACTATAATCGTCCAGAGATGAGACAGGAAACAGGCTTCGACAACATCGAGCTGAAAATCGTTGATCTGGCCAAGTTCTCGTCTGTAGTTGCTTTCTCGGATGACTTTATCAAGGAGGAGAAGCGGCTTGACATACTCATCGCAAACGCTGCTGTTTCTATGGAAGACTACACAACTACCAGCGACGGCTGGGAGATGACGTGAGCAAGCGTGTATATCTTCAGCCGCAAGTTACGCCGTTACTGACAGCGCAATTTTGATTGTAGCCTGCAAGTAAACAATCTCTCCACCCTATTGTTTTGCATTCGGCTGGCTCCGCTACTAATCGAAACTGCTGAGAAGAACAGGGGTACTCATCCCCGACTCGTCATATTGGGAAGTACCTTGCACTACGACATTCGTAAATTTGAGAGAAAGGTGCTCGAGTCCAATAATCCACTGCGAGCGCTTAGCAGTCGGGAAAGCTCCACCTCATCGTAAGCTCTCGCATACTGTTACGGATCTGTACCTACTCACACGGCGTGCTCATATAGTAACATGCTCGTTCGCTACTCCGAGAGCAAACGTACGGAGACTTTGACGTCAGCATGTTCCCCGAAATATTGCTAATGCTTTCATTTTTGCAGTTCTTGTTGTCTTTATGATGCGCTCGCTGGCAAATATCTTGAAGAACAAGGGGGTGATTGTGAATAGCGTTTGCCCTGGATACTGCTCTTCCGAGCTCCAGCGCAATGTTACCGGGCCAAAGAGAGTGCTCTTCAAGGGAATAGAAATGTACATGGCGTGGACTGCCGAGGAGGGCAGTCGTCAAGTCGTGTGGGCAGCACTGGCAAACGAGGATAATGCAGGTACAATGAACGACGTCTTCTGCTCGGCGATGAAGGTCCAAGAGACAAGCGACTTTAGCATCAGTAGTAGCGGGAGGAAGGCTCAAGAAGATTTCTGGGTACGTCCTTGCTCTTATTCCTGTTGACGGGCTTAACTCATTTATTATTTGTTAGACCAACTTCATTGAAGAGCTCTCTAAAGTCGACCCCAAGGTTCCAGAGATTTTGAGAGATATTCGGTAGAGGGACTTGGTCCTTATTAATTGTCTTCGGCGAACTTGGGTTCGAGTTACGGGCTTTGAGCAATATACATCACTTTTGGAATTTCCAACAGATATAAGACGCAGTTTGGACGTATATAAGTTTACAATTTTCTTCTTTATGCAGTACGAGTAATCAATTCCTCCTTCGCCGAATCCAAGCTCATAGTCTCAAGCCTGGTCACAATTTTCATCTCCGCCGACTGGCCAGCCTGTTTGCTGAGTTCATGGGTGACGGTGGCGGTCGTGAAGAAAGCATCGGTGGCCACTAGGTTGGCTGTTTTGGTGTCCTCCGCAGCCTTGCGGGTAATAATGTCGGTCTCCGACGCAGCATCAGCATCAGCCTCGACCTCCACCTTCCCCTCGACGTTCTCTTTGTCCGGAGATCCATACGTGATGGAGGCTTCATCCAGCTCTTCCTCCGCCTCCTCCTCCCTCTCGACTTCAACGCGTGTGTGGGTATCTCTGTTTTCAGTCATCCTGCTTGAACCAGAACCGGATGGCCTGTGGAAAAACGGAGGCGCAATTTGCAACAGCTGCTGCCTGAGGTATTCGGCTGGAGTTTTACCATCGATGAGGATGGGCTTAGAGTCAACGGGGAATTCCAGGGACCAGGTAGCGTCGGCGGACATCGTTGCGGGCAGCAGAATAAGGATGGGAATATAATGCTCAGCAGCAAGCCTCTTTATAGCCTGGGCTCGAATTAAATCGATGCTACCATCGATAAGAAGCTTCTACCAGCATGGCGAATGCGATTTCGGAGCGAGTTCAGACCCAACTTGATCCTCACAACAGAGACCGTGCCATTGAAGTCAGAAGGGATGGAAATGGATTGATTCCAAGGTGTTTCGAACGTCCCAGTGGTGGTACAGTGGCGCGATTGAAGCGTCTTGGCATATTGGTCGAGCATTGGGGCGCAAGGTCATGAGTTGTTCGAGCTGGTTCCAGAGCCAGGAGGCTTGTTGGTATGAGAGAGTGTTGGGACCTTGTCCATAACATGGCGGTGGAGGGTCAAAACGCGAGTATTTTGCCAGTTATCAATCGATACGGGCCGCGGTGTTCATCTATTGCATAACTTGAGGCGAGAGCAGCAAGGATTATCAAGGTCGAACTGATCGCGAGCGGGTCCAATCCCCCCCCCTAGCGACCTGCGCAAACTGGACATCTTTGGGTAACTCCGAGTATTTTGATGAGGGAGAATGCTGCAGGTACGGTTGCGGTTGTGGAGGGCATCGATGTTGGCCTCTTGCTTGTTCCAGCCAAGGAGGTTCCCGACGGGTTGCATGCGAAGGACTCTCCTACAGCGACGGCGCGAACACCTGTTCTGAGCATGTGTCGACCTTAGAGATGATGCAGTGTGTATGGCACCCACTATGGCACAAAGCCAGACGGGCTCCTCCTTGCTTTTGACCAACTTTGGCAGTCGAGGGCGAGGACGCGGTCGATCCAGTTTCGGTTTTTGGCCTCGAAGATACGTCCCATTTCACGAAAACAGGGCAACGGTACAGGGTCCTGAGATGCTTTGGGGCGAGAGGGCGCACCATAATCGCGAGATTCGTCGAGTTGCGACGGATTCTGGTGGGTTGTGGGCTACCACATCACAGACTGCACGAAGAGCACTGAGAGAACCTTTGAGCCAGGTGTGTCCGGTGGGTACAGAAATGAATAACACCGCACGCGACAGATTTGTGGGCAACGGGCACTATGTTTGTCGTCTTGTAGAGAAAGGTCGCCGGTTGTGACATTTGCCCTCTTGCTATTAGCTATTAAGGATGGTGTGTTGGTGGAGGTTATTATCAAGGATACGTTCGAGCCAGCTGATGAGGCTTTGAGAGCCACTCCCAGGTAAGGGCCCAGATACGACCTCGTTGGGCCACCACTCACCTCAACGTTGGGTCAATCTGTATGTGGGGACCTGTGTACTTGTTGCCGTTAGATCTACATAACATGACAGCAGGCAATCTTCCGCACCGTTATCATATTGCAACCTTGTCCCAGATATTTGCTGTTTTCACAGTCTAAGCGACACCGATGCCCTCAGAGGGTTAATTTTAAGCTTAAAAGCTTTAAGATTGCCTCCCTTGATTCTGGTCCGAACGAAAAACGGTTGGATGGGCCACCGGCGTCATGATCGAAAATTCCTGGTCCGTGCGTTATGCTGTACCTACCGACGCGCCTGCTCCGAGCCTTCGGCACCAAGCGATATGGACTTTTCTTCTTCACTAATTCATGGGTTCTTTATGCCTTTGCGAGCCTCTCAAAAGGCGAAAACAGGGGCAACAACTCACTGTGAACACGATGAGGGCATTTGTTACGGAAATCCGTCACATGGGGGACCCACATTAGACGACAGACAGGCATGGTTTCGATGGGAAGGAACTGGAAGCCGGGGATGGGTTTCCGGCAAACACTACTGCCAGTGGGAGGTAGGTGAGAGCGCACTTCACCCTAATGGAAACTATCAAAATTCCAATCAAACATATAACTATTTAGGAAGATGGTGGACCACGGTTCAACGTCCAACATCTACCCACCCCATCTCTCCATTCTTGAACCCGTACACGCTCTTGGACCATGGCAGTCACTCGAAAGCTCCCTACCTGGATATCATACTGGTTTATTCTAACGTGCCCTGTCGTTCTGTGGGATGTTGGTTACTGTTACCTGAGGTGCGCGGTGCCATTGCTCAAATATTCGCGAAGGAAGTGCTGATAGGTTTCGCAGGCCCCGTTCGATGGTGGTACGTCCCAAGCAATATGGATTCTTTACAACAGCGCTGACTACGCGCTTATGTGGATAGGGGGGTGATTTACATTGGATTTGGTGGCCCTACGCGCTTCAACAAGAGGTACGTCAAGTACCAACCCCCAGGCTCAATTTCGTGCTAACAGCCCTAGCTTGACCACGTACGTTAGAATGGCGCACTCACCGCGAAATCCAAATTCTCAATGCTCTAACCGCAGGTCTATGGATTGCCGTCCTTCAACTCTGGTGACGGCTTCACCAACGCCCAGTGTACGCACTTGCTCACCCCTCGCGCGTTATTCGACCGCTGATCACATATAAACAAACCTACAGCCCTGCTCAACATCTTTGAAACCATTGGCAGCCTCTCTTACGTCTACCTCGCCCACATCTCCAAGTCCCCCGTAGCACCCCTCGTTGGATTCGGCGCTGCCCTTGCCACGTTCGCGAAAACGGTCTTGTACTGGGCCCAGGAGTACTATTGCGGTTTCTGTGCTATCGGCCACAACAGCGTGCCCCGACTGGCCCTCTGGGCACTCACCAACGGGTACGTCACCCCATGATGCTTTACACCGGTACATAGCAGATAACTAACAGGGCCGGTGACTGCCAGACTTTGGATCGTCTTCCCTTTCATCATCGTCCTCCAACTCGGAAGCCACCTCGCTGGGAGCTTGCGCATTGCCGCAAAGACCGAAGCCGCCACCAAGAAGACCAAATCAAAGTAGTCGACCGCGAAAACTATGCAGTCGAGCTTGTAATAAGGGCGTACTTATACACATGGCACATTTCCGAAGCCTGTAATGTAAACACACTTTCCAATGCGTGATCTAAGATTGACCGGCACATTCCCCGACCGTTCTTGACATGCACAGATATTTGCAAAGGTTATATTCTTGAAATGATGACCGACTGGAATACAAAAAGGCTAAGACAAAATTATACTACGTAAAATGGGGCATCGCTGTGCGTGCAGATATAATACACTCCATCCACCTGCTCAAATTAAACTATATACAGCAAGATGACAAAAAACGGGGTGAGCGCAGGTTTCAGGGTTCGTAGAAGAGGTGTCGTTATGACCGTAAAAAGTTCCCGTAGCGTTCATTAAGCTGCAGAGGCTTTGGGAGGCTCTGTGTATTTTCCGCTGCCTTTTGAGAAGACGTCCTAAAAAGAGCGAGAGCGTTTCAGGAAACGATGATGTATACATTGGACGAGAGGACAAACCTTGATGACACCCCTGGTGATCTGCATGATCGCACTTCTTGACTCGAAGACTGGGTAGATGACGACAGCAACCGCAGAACAGAACGTCCAGCTGATCCCGATGGCAACCCAACCAGTGAACCCACCAACAGTATAGATATGCTGGGAGAAGAAGAGCGGCAGGGGGATGAGAAGGATGAGGATGACGAACTAAAGGGGAGTCAAATTAGGGACCTCGCTCAATGGAGTAGTACTCGAAAGAGTGCGTACCAAGCTGATAGACGACCAAGCAGCAAAGTTGAACGCCTTGGTCAAAGCAACCGGGTCGAGCTCGTTGTCCTCTTCCGCGCGGTCAAACGAGTCTGCGATCGATTCTGCCTTGGCAACAACATCTTCACCCTTCTTCTCACTTGAAGTTTCTGACTTTTCATCTTCCTTGGCAACAGGGTCAATCTTGTTCATGGCGCGAGTTGACTCCCAGTTGAAATCGGCGGGCCGCTACGATATGGTTAACAGGTGTCCAGAAAATACAGGGCACGAAAGAGAACTCACGATGAGGGAGGTGACGACGGAAATTATACCGCCAGAGATAATCGACGCGACGTTTCCGGCAAGCATAGGGTAATCGCCTCCAGTAGTCTGTAGCCGTGTAAGTCATGCAAAAATGGACAGTGGTATATACCACACACCTCGACAGTGAGGAGACCATCGTGGAGCTTGGCAGTGGTGACCAACCAGGCAATCATGCCAGCGATGAGACCAAAGATAGATCCACCCAAGCATCCCCACTTGTTGGCCTTGCTCCAGGTAATGGAAAGTGCGATAGGCACGACCGCAGAGCCCAGAGCAACTCCCATGAAGGTCTGTGGTCGTTTGAGCAAACACGGCCATCACTAAAGAGAATCAGAACTCACATAAAGCCAACCAAGGGAGATACCAATGTAGAAAAAGATGGTCGCTGCAACACCACAAACCACAGCATAGGCGACGACACCAATGTGACCAACTCGGAGAATTTGCTCCTCTGTAGCGTTAGGGTTGAAGTAGGTTTTGTAGACGTCGTATGTGATGATAGTCGAGACGGCAATGAGCTCGGCAGAGCATGCACCTACAGATTCGGATTAGTAGATGTTAATGTTTTAACTGGAAAATGAGTGATACGCACTCGTTACAGCCAAGAACAGAAGGATGAGCATAGCGGCGGCACCACTTTTACCGAGCAACGCAGCGGCGGCCGCAGAGGCAGGGAGACCAGCAGAGACATCGGCAGGGGACAAAATCCTCATGTCGGGGTCACCCTTCAGTGCGACAGCGGCAAGACCGAGGGTAGTGGCGAAGGTGAACGGGATGGCAAACCTGAACACGTTGGTCAGAACACAGTTGCTCCTCAAAGCAAGGAAACAGTAAGCTTACCAGGCAAGACCACCAAGGAGGTAAGCCTTGACAGTGGTTCCAGGACGACTGGCAATAGCACGCTGCCAGTAGGCTTGATCTTGGAACACAGTCGCGAAGTTGCCGACGATGTTGATGACACCGAAAATGAGACCGCTCTTGGATCGCATGGTCACATATGAACCTCCCGCGTTGCCGTCAAGAGGATTATCGATGGAGGCCTGGGCCAAAAGTTCGTACATCTTGGCGGGGCTGCCGATCTTCGGGCTGGTAGCATACACGGTGAAGATGAAGGTCAGGATGATGACGAATAGGGCAGCCGTGTGGGTGCTGTGTCAAAGTCAGACTCTGAAAGAGATTCCATCTGCAAGAAGGACATACTAGTCGCAAAGCAGAGTCGAACGCATGCCACCAACGACGACGTAGATGGCAACACCAGCAGGGATCAAGAAGGAGGCCTATGGTCCGTTTAGATATTGAGTCTCTAGACGAGCTCTTAAAGGTACTAACCGCGACAGTGTGCATGCCCGTGAGGTCCGTAACTGTTGCAGCACCACCAAGGACAAGCATAGAGCTGACGATGATGTTGGTAGCGAGACTGGGGCCAAGTAAGTTGGAGAACGGTGATAAGCGAGGTCTAACACTCACCCAAAGAACATGAAGATGAGATGAGCAGCCTTGCCCCATCGCTGACCAACAATTTCCAACCAAGTATGTGCATAGGGTGCATTCAATTTCAGTTTCGCTGCCAACTACATAGATAGACGTCAATGAGTATCAACACACACACGCAAAAAACAGGACCGTACCATTGCGAACAACAAAATCTGGATCGTGGCACCAGCTCCATACCACCAGGGACCGGAAAGACCTGAGAGGTTAAAAGGTTAACCATGGGATGTCACCACCGGGTCGGTGCGCTTACCGAACTTATACGCTACTGCGCTACTTTGCAACTATGAGGAGTTCACATTTAGTATCCAAACGAAGCGGAAAACAGTGCTACTCACCAATGTAGCAGCCCATGTCCACGCAGAGACAATACCTGCTGCGATGAGACCAGGCTTGATGCTACGAGAAGCACTGTTGAATTCCTCAGAGCTCTTGGGCGAGAAGCCGGTATATCGGGCTTGGACCGCAGTCAAGACGATCATAAACCCAGAGAAAAACAGGCCCATCCCAATGACTGTCACACGTATGTCAGCACCCGCGACATATGGAAGACACTAGAAATAGAGCTTACCGACGCCATATCCAGCGCCTTGAGGAAGAAGTTTCTCTGACATCCTTGGGGGTCAAAGTGTGTCGACGAGCCGGCTACTGGTGACTGGAGAGGTCTGAAGAGAACTTCAAACCGTGTCGGCAAGGCTAGTAGACAGAGAGACTCAGCAAAATCTCAGTTTCTTTATATACCCTCACCAGTGCCATCGTGCCCATCATGTAGTACGGAGTGACTGATAAGCCTTCTGACCCCGTGGCACGAGATTCGAACTCCAAAGTAGCTCTGTAAGGGCAGAGAATCAGATAAATGACTCGTTCCTGACCACTTTACGACATATTGTGCCAGAGACTGGGACCAATACGATAAGGAAGTCCTGTGGCAAAGATAATGTTAGAGCCTGCACGGATTGAGTTCGGAGAGAAGAGAACAACTGTATGTGGTCCAGAGATAAGCTGCTTGGGGTTAACCGGCAATTTGCGGGCGCGTTTTGATTGTTGGTCCCGTGATGCGTGACAGGAAGCGGCTTGGCGTGCTTAGATTTGAAATGAGCGCTTAGCGCTTAACGCTCGCTGGAACGAACACATTGGGCTGGTAAGGAGAAAGATTGAGTATGCATAGGCAGCTATAAGAGCCAAAGTGTACAAACCAGCTCCTAGTGCGATGCAGGGTACACTCGGGGAGGGTCTGATCTAACCTCTTTACAATAAATAAGGGTCACATTATCAGATTCACGGTGTCATTGCTCAAATGCCGTGGTGAATGGAATCTCAAAGTGTGCTTCTTAATCAAGGTTAGCCGGGAGCCTCTAGTAGCGTAGTACTATTACATTCATTAACTTACTACTGCAGAAACATCGAGGCCTTCATAGAAGCTTTCTCGGTCTACCCTCAACAACTTCAACAAGTCACTGGGCGGCGGTTTCGGAGGTTCGGGCTTAGCTACCATACCATCAGTCCGATAAGAAGCTGCCCTGTCTTTGCCACTTTCACATACATACACTCGGCAGCTTGGCAAAACGACCTTATCACATAGCGCCCACTGTTGGTTTCTAGGATTAAGGTTTGTTTCGAGTCGGACGACCTAGATATGGCCGCAATCACAAAGATATATGATATATCCCTCCAACAACGATATTCGGCTCAAGTACACCTGATGGATGTGTGGACTTGTGTGGAACGCTTCCTTTGAGCAGCCAAAGGGATTCCTGACCCTGAAACTTGATCGAAGCTCTTATCTTAAAATCGAGCTTATTCAGTGTACGCTTATTTTGGGTTGTTCTCCGCCAGCAACTCGAGAGAGGTTGGAATGATCTTCAGGGTTTTAATGAATACACGACACTGATATGAGCGGCGGCAATTAATCCAATTCTAGACGTCCTCCGCTTGGGTTTTCCCAACCTTGAGCTGCCTTGAGCCTCCTTGAGCTGCCTTACCCCATATATAAATAACAGCCATATAGTCACTATCAAGGTTTCTTTTGTTCGTACCACAAAGTTAACGCTAATTTGGAGCTCGGATGGCCCCGCATCCCTACTTTTATATCTCAGGCCCTCGTCACAGCCATCATCCGCAGCAGTGTGTTCGAAGATAAGAGGGTATGGATTTGATCGAAATCACAATAGATTCATGTCGTTACCACTTACGTGAACTGGGGATGAAACATTTATTTTCGAAGATTGATGGAGGACTTTGGGCGGCACAATCCGCAGTCGCGAAGCTCCCATCACCGCCGAGACACGCGTGGGTCACACTCCCGACCATCGTTCCTCCTACCATGAGCAATATCGTGACAGACGATGAAATCATGGAACCCGAGGACGGAGCCCCTCAGGCTACAGAAGTGCCCACTATCTTGAAGGACCCTTATTGTCATGGGCTTGAAGAGATTCCTACGGCTTCGAAAGAGCGATCTCGAGTTGCTGCTTATCTTCAAAGAATAACAGGAGCTGGAAGCAGCGACTTGGCGTCGAGCTGCGGCTCCGAAGAAGCAGAAGAAGAATCGACCGCCCCAGCGACCACCAGTCCGATAGACCCGACATCACCTCTCTTCACGCACTTGGAGCAGGGTTTGGCGCTTACCACAGGATCAGCACTTGGTTCTGCCCCTCCGTCCACCTCAAGTTGCCTGCAAGCGTTTCTTCACATCTCACGACCAAAGGCAGGGCTCACTGCAGGTGCCCGTGCATGGTCGAAGCATGCACACAGGTCGCACTCTGCGGTACCTAGCAACGCCAAGGAACAGGCTGCACAAAGGCTGCAAGATGGTTGGTGGGGTCCAACTCCTTCTGGTCCAGTCGCGAAAATCAATGAAAGGGCGGTCGAGTTGTTTTGGAGGATTTTAAATGGGGCAACGTGGAGAAATCTACATTGGCTACCGCATGAAGTCCTAGTGTACGAGATCAGAGTACCTGAGGGCTATGGTATGAGATGGTCTCAGGATCGAGGAAAGTTACTAGAGGGGGATGAGCAAGAGTTTCCGTGGGTCTTTCGTGGGTTCGTTGAGCCGATGATGGAGAACGGACATGAACTCGGTTGGAGACACGCTCCGTAGGAACAAACATTCTAGTTACACTGACGCGGAATACAAACCCATTCTTCAGAATCAACAATGGTGGCACGCATGCCAGTGGGTGAGTGACGACATGGTTCTGGCGTCGCCAGGATGGGATTACGCTGACAGTACACCAGGCTCGATTGGATAGACCGTCAAGAGTTATGTGAAATCCACCAGTGCCGGTCCCAGGCTGCATATCCTTCGGAAGCTGCCGACGACTCTTACCTACTTGCACCTTGAAATTTGGCGGCCAGTTTCTTCAAGTTGGCACGTCCATATCTCAAGAGTATCTTCCGTACCAAGCCTGCGCCGCGGCACGAAGGCGCAGGCTGCCAGGTTGGATTCATAATTGATTCTGGTAACTTGGCGAAACAATAAAACTACGCCCCAAAGAGACAGCGAATTTCTGAGGATACGTGCCTCCAACCCGCTTTTGATGGAGCCGTGTCTATGAGCCTCTGGGGCTGAGCATAGAACTATGATTGTTTTGCCAGAAGAAATCAATTCGCTATTGATTCGTCCCTGCGCTGCTGAAATTCCTCCGAACAAAGTTTACAGAAGTACGTGATTGTTCGAGATTTTCAGTTTGGATTCAATTCATGAGGAAGGCAAGTAGTTGTAGTTAGTAAGTGTATAGTTCCGGCTGGCAGCATCATGTCAATGAAAGCTTACATCGTTCAGGTATTACCGAGCTTTATGCAGGGTTTATATGGCCTATCGTTCTTTCCAGCAAGAAGTATACTGTATGCAGTGATGTTTGATTGAAATTTGGCAGGCACGAAGAATATGCGGATGTAAAAAGACGTTTGAGAGCCGAGAAGAGTGATACAAATGCGAAGATGATATGCAGATATGAGAGATAGTGAAGAATGATGTCTAGCACCAGTGATGCAACTGCGAAGATGTGATGCAGTTATGAAGAGCGAACGAGTGATAAATATCGATAAATGTCCAGTAGAGAAAAAGATGCAAGAGAAACGGAAACAGATCCAAGAGTAGGAAGTAGATAACAGACTATGAAGAGTAGAAGGGTGGCGAATAGGTTTGATTGTACAAGTTGAGTGATTCTTCCGTGAACTCGGTGGTTGGCAAGTGTTGTGCCCAGTACTGGTCGTCCCACATGGAAGGAATATCTATGGGATATCCCCAAGATGAAAGATCGTTCTCAGCGGCGACGATCTGATCCTGAGAGCAAACGTAGCCAAAGTTCAGGTAATGGTCGAAGTCTGTGGGATAGATTTTCGGCAGCGAAATGTCTTGCTCAGCGCATGTGCCGTGCGTTAGGAGGGTTTGATCCGCAAACGAGGTTGAAAGGTCGAGAGGAGCAGCGCCCTGGTCACAATTATCGGTAGGGGCCCAGTCCAGCAAGTGGTTGACCGTCGTAGGGGCATCATACGAATTGAAAGCGGCGCTGAAGGCAGGTTCGGGTGTAGTGGACTGAGATTTCTTCAAGATTGGCCGAGCATCCAGTGGGGACTCTGGAAGAAAATCTTCGTCACAAAGCTGGATGAGACCCGTCTCAAGCGTAGGGCAGAGTGTGGCAATGGGAGTATTGCGTTGAGGCGTGGAGGTCGCGTTATCGGAAGTGATAGTGATGCTGGCGCGTTTGTTTTTCATGTAGTAGGAAATAACAGACTCCTTCTTGATGGGCTTAGTTTCAACCTGTTTGATATCTTCCTTTGTGAGCTTTATCTCCTCTTCCTCTTGCTTAACTAAGACTGTGCTGTTTCGAGGTGCGCGAGGTGTCGGGATAAAGCCGTGTTGACGCTTGCGATGTCGATTAAGGGAGGACGGATCACACGTTCTGAAAGCGCATCCCTTAGTAGTGCAGTACTTGAACTCGGAAGTATGCCATCGGCTAATGTGGGTTCTCAGATTGGTTGACTGAGAGCAGCTGTAGCCGCATCCGTCCCAGGAACAGGTCAATTTTCTGTAAAAAATAAACTGATTAGTTCTTGCTACGAGGAATGTTTGAATTAAACAAGCTTACTTTTCGTTGTAGTGAACAGCCTTAATATGACGGTCAGTGTCCCTCGGGCGTGTGAACGTTTTGTCGCAGAGTGAACACGACAATTGTGACTCTTGGTCTGATTCGGATTTCAAGTCCGCTTTGTACTATACAAATATCAAGCATAAGCAATTGTAACAAAAAGAACAAAAGCAATTAAAGACTTACTGATGCAACTTGGCAACGGGCGGAAGTAAATTTCTTTGGCTGTCTGGTAGGTGGCATTGTAATGGATTGTAATAGGCGTTTTGTAATAGGCAATAGACTTGGTGTAGAGTGGGTTGGTCGACAATAGGTTATAAGCTGGAAGGCTTCTGGAACGATGAGGAGGGTCGGAATTGACGGGAGTCGGGCTACCAAGCTTCTCTGAGTGGATAAAGTCGGAATAGTCTGAGGATTTGAGGGCAGAACACTCCCGCTCTTATAGATTTAAAAAACGGGTGGATTGGTTGGAGGAGCCATGTCGATTTTTACTCGATTTAGGCAACCCCGACGGAAAGCAGTGGCTTAGACAAATTAGGCAGATTATCAGGATTGCTTTTGATCCATATTCTGGAAATATACCCTGAACGGTAATAAAATGGGCGAAGACAAAGGTTTTGGGCCTTGGCGCGTGGCAACCTGAGTGGTTCAAGGGCGCGTCGGAGAAATTGCCGTAAAAGGCAGAAACAATGTCAAACGAGAGTGGACAATTTACAGAAGCCTCAGGCGCGTTATTTCTCGGACTTCAGCGGCTTGGAATGAAAGGAGGGGGCTATTACAACAAAGACACCACATTCAAACCCGAACCGATCGAGGATAATCGGATGACAGGGGCGCATCCAAGGCGCATCAAGCTTTTAATAGATTTATGTAACGAGTGAACACTGTCACTCATGTACACATCTATGTACATATGTTTACGGAATCACCACATTTCATTTTCAAGGACAGGTATATTGACATCGCGGTATATACAAGATAGAAACTGCATGCTCAAACACAATCAGAACAACCCTGCCAGGTCTGCGAACGGATCCTTCTTTGCTTGATTAACAGCCGTATTCGAATTGGTACCTAGTTGCGGTTGACTTGCACCAACTGCTTGTGGTTGGAGAGTTGGTTGCTGGAATACGGGCTGAGGCTGAAGCGAGCCCAAGGTACCAGTACCACTAAATCCTGAGACAGGTCCAGTAGGACCGACGGTGCTGCCGAAATAATTCGGTGCAGGAGTGGACGGATTAACGACAGGAGTTCCACTTCCTAGACGAATAGCAGCTGGGGGAGTGCTTGTGCCCTGATGTGGGGCGCCGAATGACTGGTTGAGCGCGAAAGGGAATTGTCCGTTAGATGGCCGGGGTGCTTGAAGCGGTGGTTGTGTGAGCTGTTGCTGTAGTGGAGGTGTGGAGAACGAGGTTTGTCTGAGGGCGTTGAACAGTGCGGCGCTTGGAGTGTTTGTGACTTGCGGTGGGGAGGGTGCAGCGAAAAGGCTGCTTAAGTCATTCAACGGTGCCTGGGATTGAGGTTGTGAGGGTGGTGCATCGTCGTCAAAGTCGATGAGCGATTGTGGTTGTACCGAGCTCGAGCTGGCCTCTGGCGGGATTGAGTGTGCAGGGGCTGAGTATTCTCCCTTCTTAAATGCCTCGTACCGAGTCATGACGGTGTTGATCTGGTCGTTGATCTGGAGGAATGTATCTGGAATAGCGTCAGGACCAATGAACTTGACCTTAAAACCGGGATCTGACCTAGCGACTCAGGGTCGTCGTTCTGAGCGTCCGATATCCATTTCTGAATTTTAGGTCTAGCGGCTTTGAGGATGGCTGATACTTGCTGTATGAGGGTATAAGTAATCTAAAAATAAACGGACGAAAGATCACGAACGTCGTATGCATCTCCGTCCACAAATTTCTCTCCTCGGGCGGTATCAACGTTGTCCAGCATTTCGTTGAGCAAGATGACCTTATGTTCCAGCTTGTTCAGCTCCGTCATGGCCTGGGTTCGGTAGTCTGGCTTTGCGTCTGGGTTGGCACCGGCGAGCACTTTCATTAAATCCTGGGCCGCAGCAAGGTCTCGGGGAGTGCCGCGTCTAATGAGCTCCTGAAGCTTAGCAGATTGTGCCGCCCGGTCTTCTTCCTCAAGTTCTTCAGCGGTCTTCAAGTTCTGCATTACGTATGTCAGTGCTTTGCGGAGAGGTAACAAGATGAGTTGACGCACCGCTGCGGCAGCTACAGAGGGTTGTTGGCGATGTCCATCGCGGAATCGATAGCCCTTGTATGTCAATAGTCGATGCATATCCCGAATATTCCCCAGATCCTCTTTCCATCTCGACTCCGCACAGATCCCCTCTTTCCATCCATGGATCAAATCGAGTATCCTGGACATGACTGGGCCGGGAAACGGTGGCGGTCGTTCAGGGAAGCGGCGGACCAGCTCATTGAGAAACTCTTTGGTTGATATCTGTAGGTGAAATGGATAACCGCACGATTGTACCAGTGTATCTAGCAGAGCTAGCGCCAGAACTGCGACGTGTGGGTTTCGATGATTTGCCAACCGGGCGATGGCCATGGCGGCTTCCCGGGGACTGCGTAAAGAAAGAATATTGGATTACGCCGAGATTCAAGGGTTGCATATACTTACTTATTCGCTTTCTTATTGTTAATATATTCAGCAACTTCCAGATGCAATGCATAATTGGGTTCTTGAAGCGATGTATCGCAGGCGCGGTGGACAAGGACCTCGATTGGCGATGCCTTCGTCCAGACAGAACCAGTTGGGCTTTGCAGCATGGTAGCCGTCCTTTACCTCCCAAGAGTCCCACTAGGGCCGAAAGTGATAGCGAATAGCGGGGTCAACGCTGGCAAGTACGATTGGGAACAAAGATATTATCGCCCTGCCTCCGTTGACGCTGGCTTACAGAGCACAGCATTATTGATCAGAGGGGCTGTGATGTGTGTCGTGTCGAGTCCTTTACGACCGGCCCTAAATCACGTCACTAAGGTGGCAAAGCCTTCCTCTTTTGAATCACTCAGATCAAATGAAGTCTAGACGCAGGTTTATGATTGAATTGTTTCCAGGAGTTTGTTATACTCTTCCGACATGAGCAGAAATCGAATTCTCCGGCTCAGCGAAGCCACGTAGTCCAACGATTTTCCCGACCTTGAACGACCTGCGCGATTTCTCGAGCAACGATTCGACCAGCCTGCTCGCTTGGATGAAGTTCGTCGTACCTGAAGCCGATTGAATGTCAATGCTACGCAATCTAGCAACTTATTGACTTACCACAGATAGCTGTCTCTATCTGGTCCATTTACCAGAGTGCAGCTTGGTGGTTGGTCTGGTGCATTTAGTTCATAGACGCAGCTGTCGACCATACCAGTAACGTTCAACGGCGCGGTTCCATTGAAGTATCCTGATGGGTGGTTGTACATGTCGGTGAATAGTGAATGCGAGTCGAAAAGAGCTGAACGCCATGGATCACATTAGAAGTGAGTTTGCTGCCATACGGTTATCAACTTCGTTTATGAAGACTCACCGATTTTAGCATCACGCAGAGACGGTGCCAGTGCTTGAAGCTTGAGCTTCGTGAGTTCATTTCCGGACAACACCAGTTCTCTCATGAAGACGCTCCATTCGGTCGTGTTCCGCTCTGCAGTCCAGTACCTATTCGGATAGGAATCCGGAGCGTACAGAGGAATCGTCTCCAGTGGCACCATCTGTATTCGGATTGGTATGACTCGCTATGGTCCAACTGAGGAGACAAAACTCACGTTCTGGAATATGAAATTTCTTGCGCCACTCTCATAAAGAACCTTGACCCAATTTACCATACAGCTCGTGACATCAGCCAATGAAGCCTCGCTCCCAGTCAACAACGCATTCGCGCCAACGTCATTGGTTCCAATCCAAAGGAAATAGAACGTCTCTTGTTGCGGCAGCTTCAATTTGCCGTCCTTTTTTTCTTGAAAGTAGAGAGGAAGCTGGCTTTCGAAGAGGGGAGGGAAGGGCCGGTAGGTGAGGTTGTTCGAGCAGGTGCCTCCAGCCTTAGCATACGGGAACAGACTCACGCCGGTATAGCCAGCTGCATACACTGGCCATGGAGTTCCACCGTTTGAGGACCAGTCGACGCTGGTGAAGCTGTCTCCGAAGGTCACAAGGTTCTTGATCTGCCTTGGGCGGATCCTCTGAGCCAAGGACCCAGAAGTGCCCCATAGAAGGGCGAACAGGTTGAATACGACCAATTGCAGCAGGCGCATATTGGGCAGAATCCTCGATGCGAAACAGCTCAGCCTTCTCTCTTTCATAGCTTCGACTCGGAGGCAATGAACCTATAATCAGGTAATGTGTTCGGCTTCTTCTTAGATCGTATGACAGTCCTTCTATTTTGATCCTATGCTGCTTTCCCTTTGATCACGCGTTAGGCTCAGCTTTCAGTGAGAAATAGCTTCAGGCAGACCGAGGATTCTCCGTGTATTCACAGGTATGTTGAGTTGTTCACACTTTCTCGAGGGTTCATGAGCTCCCATGACTGACCCTTCCGTCCAGACCGATGAATTCACTTAGCGGACATCCCGCTTTAACTTTGGAATATCTTCGAAATCACTCTGATAACCGCTATCTCCATCCATCGAAAGAACCCTTCTCAGACTAATTCGTTCGTGCAGTTCCTTTTTTAACTTCCAGCGAATCTTTGCGTAACCCTTGAATCCCAGTGGCCGCGTTTTATACAGTCGTGCCTTGGCATCGCGACCTTCATCCCCTACATCGCCTTTGCACGACAGTGCTCCACGGGCCTGCATCATGTATTGAAACTGGTACGTCTCGTAAAACCTCGACGCTCGCCATCCACAATAACTAAAGACATGTGTCGAGCAGACACGCCTTCTCCACCCGCCAAACTGTCTATCAGGGGTAGCCGTGGGCCCCTTCTAGCACCTGTCTCCAGGCTCGCAACCTTCCTGAAAGGTTAGTATGGCAATCACGCCGTCGCGGTCGCCTGGCGTCGTCATCTACCTTCGCAGAGCAACCTTCACTTAGGGTTTTACTCTCGCATTTAGCGTTCGAAACATCCGACGTTTCGTGCTGGGAACCCTCGGTGCATAAGCACGAATTCGAAAGCGTAGAGCGTACAGGGAGTGATTATGTATGCCTATCAATTGATTCTCCGAGGGGCTGATTCCTGGGCACTGGATGACGACCCAACTTGGATATGCGCCTCGAACGGATATGCAGTGGGAGCCTTCGCAAGGCGTAGTAATAGGGACGGCTCGCGTCACCGAGAAGTAGAAAGTGTAAGTACAAATAGGAGTTGCGGCTGAGAGGCTCCCTCTGACTTTTACCCTTACTTGAAGCTTTCTGACGGGGCTGCACTACATCAGCAGCCAGCTCAAACTGGCACTACTTTCAAGCTAGCCTTCTCTCTGGCGGTACGCACCACTAGGCTCTCTGCGTTTATCCATTGCTGGCGCTGCTTGCTTTGCGCTCATACCCTACGATGGAGGCCTCGACAAGCTATATTCGTCCAATCATCAAGACGTCACTGCTCTTGCTCTCCGCCGTTTCGGTCCATCTCTCGCTATCACCGCCCAACCCACCAGTGAAAGAGGACGAAGTATATTGGCACTCTGCCTCTCAAAGTGGTGCTAACACCACACTGTTTGAGAAATTTGTCCAATCCATCACGTTTTGCAGCAAGGTGAGAGTTCTCCTGTTGCGATATCGCGGTGATTGAATTCTAACCTGATCTCTTGCTTAGTCGATGGTATGGATGGGAGTGCTCACTGAGATAATGGGACCTGCCCTCAGTTCTGTCTGGAAACGACATCTATCAGTGTTGTCTTCTAGCCAATCCACCCCATCCCCCTTGTCATCGTCGATCAAACATCCCTTCCAAGGGACCTCTCCAAGGGACCTCAACGCCTGCCACCCACTTTTGCTTGCAGGTGCGATGCTCACACTGCTCGCTGCTTCACTCCGGATATGGTATGTAACGCACCGACCTTCATCCATGTACCACTCTTATCATGAGCGGTTTATCATAGGTGCTTCAAAAAGCTTGGTCCAATGTTCACATTCGAAATCACCATCCGCCCCAAACACCAGCTCGTAACATCGGGACCGTACTCTTGGGTCCG
Source organism: Coprinopsis marcescibilis (assembly GCA_004369085.1). Classification (NCBI taxonomy): domain Eukaryota; kingdom Fungi; phylum Basidiomycota; class Agaricomycetes; order Agaricales; family Psathyrellaceae; genus Coprinopsis; species Coprinopsis marcescibilis. Next base: position 91,913 of record ML210208.1, read on the forward strand.
GCACCCAAGCTACACAGGAGTATACCTCACCCTTGTTGGTGCTACACTCCTTCTCAGCGCTCCGAATACTTGGCTTTCCGCCTCCCGTGTACTGTACACGGCGCCAGGATGCGTTTTTGCTGCATTGTGGGCGATGAAGTGTATGCTGGCGTTTAGAGGCACATATCTGCGGTTGACGACCGAAGATCAGGTTTTGAGGGAGACATTTGGGGTCGAGTGGGAAGAGTATGCAACTAGGGTGCCTTGGAGGCTTGTCCCTGGGTTTTTCTGACAAGCCCGAGGGTTGCACGGCGTCCATGTAGGGCGTAGAAATGGTGTCCTTGGACATATGTATATCTTTCCTTTCCTTTTCATTACTTGACTTTCTCTATCCTCATTTGCGCATCTTTATGTAACCCCAATTGTACAGTATCCGGGTATCAGATGAACGACAAGCCTAGACCCAACCGAATACATTTTCGAGGCACCATCATTATATCCGAGTCTTATGAATCCACTAGTCACCATGTGTCTCTTCCATCCTCCAGAAAACCTTCATATGCACTCTAATCGTAACCCATAAATATGTGTACATACATTCTAACTGGAGATATCGTAGGTGTGAATTAGGACAGTATTAAGGAGAAAACGGGAAGATAATCGCACAACATACGCACACGTCTAAAAGGCCTGCAAGGAAAGGGATAAAGAAAAGTCTATGTAGAAACGTCTAGGGGATAAATAAAGGTAAAAAATGAATAAGTATGTGGAGAGGGTATGGATGGCGATGGCGAAGGAAATGCTCGCCCAGTCTGGGCTTTGAGCTAACAGCGCCTTCAACTGCGTGGGCGGGTCATTGGAGAATTTACTCTCGGCTTACATCCCTGTATGAAGCAAGCAGTCAGGCTTATGTCTCGGAATGGCGAAGGGTATATGCGTACCGTCCGAACAGCTTGACCTTCAACCAATCTGTGGCAACCAGCGTTCGATTTCTCAGGGAAAAGAGGGTGCTCAAATAAGCGCTCCGCCAGAAGAGGTATGTCGCCACGCCGGCAGTGGCAACCTATTTATTCATTAAAGGTGAGCATTAGTTCAAACGCCCACCAAGCTGCGTGGACGTACGTTTCCGTTCATGAACGGCAAATCTGCGATGGCGCGGTCGGAGCCGATGTATCTGCAAATCGAACAACAATTAAGCATTTATCCATAGCCACCGGGAAAATAAAGGGAGACGTACGCCAAAGATCCTTGGTGAGAGTACTGGAAGGGCCTGGGATTGACCTTGGCAATCTGTGATTGCGCAAGTTTGATCTCCCTCTCGAGCTTGTTCTTTCTCTGTTGGGCTTCCTCTCCAACTTCCTCGACCTTCTCCGCCTCCAAGGTCTGCAAGTTGGCCGCTAATGCGTCCTTCTTGGCCAGCTGCTGCAACACCCTGGCGAGATAGGCGCCCTGTTGCGATGCTACCTGTGCAGTAGGTGCATACGACGTCGCCGTGCAATCACCAATGGCAAAAATGCCTTCGGCACCCTTCATTCTTAAGTGATCGTCGACGTCAATGCCTCGCCTGTTCGTCTGCTCCGCCGGAAGCTTGCTGATCAGGTCTTGGGTGATCTGTCGGTTCTTATTACCCGCGGCCCAGACCACCATTCCACAAGGAACCTCGACGATGCTCTTGTCCGGCATTTGAAGAACAACGGCCTTCTCCTTGACCTCCTTAACCATGGTTTTGGTGAGAATGTCGATTTTGCTCTCCTTGAAGGTGGACTCGGTGTACTGGATCAGCTGCTTGCTGAACATGGGCAGCACGGATGGCATGGCCTCTACGAGACTGATCTTGATTCGTCCAGCAAGTTCGGGGTACCATGATTTGAGATCATCCTGAACAGTAGTCAGTAACCATTGCGGCTTGCGGCCAACTGACGTACTTCGAGAAAGTCGTGCAACTCTCCACTGAGTTCAACACCGGTGGGACCACCCCCGACAACAACCTATGCAAAAACTGGTCAGTGTATGTTACATCGATTGAGCTTGCAACGTACCATGTGCAAGAGTCTGTCAATTTCTTCGGGAGATTGGCCCGGGAATGCGGCAGTTTCCAGGCCTTTTTGGTTATTAGAGAAGTCTAGACTGTAAACTACATTAACTCACAGTCCATGAACTCCCTTTGCATTCGCTCGGCGTCAGCCAGTTCTTTCATGAACACGGCATGCTCCTTGACACCAGGAATATTGAATGTCTGCACTTCAGCGCCGACAGCGTATACGAGGTAGTCGTATTTGATGGTCGTGGAGGAAGTCGCGCCCTTGATTTCAGAGTTGTCTTGACCTAGTTTGAGCCAGCCTCAACAAGTACACTGGTCGAAGGACATACCGATGAATGAAACCGTCTTGTTAATCGGCTAGATTCCCAAACAGTTACGTCACGACGCGGTATTAGGGTAATTAAGGGACGCACATCGACGTCTGAGGCCTCTGCTTCTATAACGGAGACAGCCCGTGCCTTATGCCGCGTAATATATCGGGTTGGCTGGATAATCGAACGGGGATTAAGGGTTCCAACAGCCACGCTGGGCAACAATGGAGTAAAGAGGAAGAAATTTTTAGGACTGATCACGACCTAATCGTTGCCACAGAGTAAGAAACCTTTGCAGATTCGCAATAAAAGCAATCATATACGTACGACGTTGTAGTCCGTGGTGTCCAAGGTGGTAAGCAGGCTGGTAGCACCCCATCCGCTTCCAAGGACGACCAGTGTTTTCTTTTCGGGGTCAAAGGGTAGCTGGGCTCCTGGGTTCTTATTTTTCTGCGAGAGGAAGTAGAAGACACCTGAACCGCCGAAGATGGTGATCAATGTCGCCCGCCCGAGGAATTGCAGAAAATTTCTCCATTTTGATTCTGAGTAACCTGGTGGTGGAGGTGGTGGAGTAGCTGGGGACTGTACAGCCGACGACGAAGACGAAGATGACGCCTCGGTTGCCTGAGACCTTCGTAGCAAAAGCTGAGTACGAGTGCTTGTAGAGCGCGTCACCAATCTTGACTGCGCCAAGGTCCTGGACAACAGCACTGGGAAAAAATCTTTAGTCTAGACCGCGAAGCACCTCGACCTCGACGTACCTCGACTCCGGAGAGAATACATCACAAATAAGGAAAAAGGAGAAGAAAAGGGAAAGATATTTGCAAAAACGTAGACCAGGACCAAATGAAAAAACAGTGACGACAATGACTCCAATCGCGAGCTCGCTGTTCGCCACTGTCACTGTCCGCTCCGAACGCTTTCGGCCGTTGCGGAACCCTTCCGAGAGCCAATCACAGCCCGCCCTTGGCTGATGGTGGCTGTGTGGCACCTTGTTCCTCGATGTTCATGTCGCTCGCATGACCGTCTAGTAATTTAACCCACTTATATTTCATGCCAAACGACCACGCTGGGATCGGACACCGTCTGTCCGACGCGACAAGGTTTTGTGCGAATATCTCGCCAGAAGGGCCACGGAAAACCGGGAAGGTAAGCATTTGTCTGCCTGAAACGCTGCTGCTGTCTTACTCCGTTCTGGCACCATTGTAACACTTCAATCAGAACCTATTGTCGCGTTCTTGAAACGAAAATACAGTCTTTCTAATCCATGACCGGCTGACCAGAGAGAACCTTCAAAGGCTTCTCTCAGTGAGAACGTATGGGAACGCATTGCATGGAGGTGCTCTGAAACATCAACGCAAGAAGTCTTGGAGCAATACTCCGAGAAACCCAACCATGCTTCCACAAAGATGTCGTTAAAAGGATAAATGGAACACAATGAAAGAAACGCAGTCGACATGCGACGAACTCTAGCTCTCTGCGCCATTCTCGGTACCGTTAACGCTGCGCTGTACCAGGATATTAGCCATTTGCCTCGAGTGCAGTTTGACTATATCATCGTTGGAGGTGGGTCTTTGCCGATTGAGATACCATTTTATTTCGCTCAAGTTTCCACGCAGGAGGAACTGCTGGCTCTGTCCTTGGCAGAAGGCTTTCTGAAAACTCGCGACACCAAGTCCTGTTGCTTGAATCCGGGCCATCGTATGTTGTCCCCCAGGCTGCATTCTGAACGTGGACTAAGCTTAGCCCTCAGTAACGACGGCGTCGTAGCGTCCCAAGTTCCATATTTCCATCCATCCCTTTCCGGAGGTACCTATGACTGGAACTACACAACTACCCCTCAAGCAGGTTTCAATGACCGTGTCCTGGATTATCCTAGAGGTCACATCCTTGGTGGGAGCACCACCATCAGTGAGTTATATTGTTTCCTATCTAGAGGTACTCACTTAGACATTGTTGGATGCGTAGATGCGATGTTTTGGACAAGAGGTACAGCAGACGACTATGACAGATGGGCGGAAGTCACAGGCGACTCTGGGTGGTCGTGGAAGCGTCTGTTCCCGTACATGCTAAAGGTCAGGGCCAACCCACGCATTATTTCTACGGGAATGCTGACAATGCCTACGACAGATCGAGCGACTAGTTTCTCCCGCAGATGGCCATAACACCAAAGGTCAGGTAGACCCCTCTGTCCATGGTACAAGCGGCAACCTCAAGATCTCTCTGCCAGGGTGGCCTTTAGAAATAGGCAAGCGTGTTGAGGATACTGCGCGTGAGCTTGGCGGTGACTTCAAGCCGATTTTGGACATGAACTCTGGAAAGCCCCTTGGAACCAGTAAGTAAACATCACTGCAGCCGTGACCTGGGAAAAACCTTACTTTGGTAATAGGCTGGCTTCAATGCACGATTGGAGATGGAGAGCGTAGCAGCGCTGCTACCGCCTATCTGGGACGCTCGGTTCTCAACAGACCCAATCTACACGTCGTCGTCAATACACGTGTGACGCGTGTTCTGCCGAGCTCTGCTCGCGGAAATAACTACGTACTTTCCTTCAGAACCGTTGAAATCGCCACATCGCTTGAGCCGAACGGCACCCGTGTAGAATTGACTGCTAGGAAGGAGGTCATCCTGTCAGCTGGTGCAGTTGGTACCCCACATATTCTATTACACTCGGGGATTGGGGATCGTACGGCCCTCAACGCGCAGGGTATCAGGCCACTTGTTCATCTCCCAAGTGTGGGTCAGAACCTCACGGATCATCCTTTGACAATGATAGTTTGGAATGCCAATTCCACGACAACAGGTGACGCGTAAGTACTGTGTTCTAACCATGACAAAAAAGAAGAGCTGATCTAAATATTACTTGTAGACTGAGAGACCCTACGAAACAAGCGCAAGCCTTCGAACAGTGGAACAGTACTCGCAGGGGACCACTGACGTCGATTGGGATTAACCAGGTCGCATGGCTCAGACTTCCCAATGACTCGCCTATTTGGGAGACTCATGAGGATCCAGCTGCTGGAAAAAACACTCCCCATATTGAATTGGCCATAGATGTAGGTCACATTCTTATCCTCGACATTCTCATCGCTGACAGACACACTACAGAACAGTGCTGGATTCACTGGCTTGACTGGTTTCTTCGTTGGCATGGGTTTGGCGGTACCAACACCCCTCTCTCGTGAGTACATGTTCCGATCCCTTTTGAAGTTCTACTCATCCCCCTCAATCTCTCTCAGGCGGTTCCTTGACCCTACGAACGTCAAATCCATTTGACCAACCAAATATCGACCCCAACCTCTTCTCCTCTCCATTTGATGCATTTGCAATGCTCCAAGCTGTCCGCAAAGCACGCGAATTCTTCAATCACTCCACTTGGGATGGATATGTGTTGAACTTGGCTGGGCCTTACACTAATGAAATCATAGACGACGATGAAAAAACCATTGCGATACTGAGGGATACAGCTAGCCATGCATGGCATCCTGTTGGTACCGCTGCCATGAGCCGGAGGAATGTAGGCTGGGGTGTTGTTGACCCGGATCTGAGAGTGAAAGGCGTTACGGGGTTGAGAATCGTTGATGCTAGCGTTATGGTGGGTGAAATCCTTTGCCGACTCCTAACGCGAACCACTGATAAACATGATCTTAGCCTTTCATACCGGCTGCCCACACACAGGCCCCGGTGTATATCATTGCGGAGAGGGCTGCGGACTTGATCAAAGAGAGTACATAACCATATGTAACGGATGGTTTTGGCCTGGTGATTTGCACGCTGTCCCAGGTTGTCTCCTTCGCATTCTGAATCGTATGCTTCAGCGCGACAATCATTGCCCGTTTGACGACGGCGACAAACACGGAGACTGAATGTTTGCTGCGCATAACCAACTCGACTGCAGCAGACGACAGCCTAAGCCTAAGGCCACCCGGAGCAACCGTTTCCCCTACCGGACTGAAACCAAAGTACTGCAGCACAAACTCCTTCGCACGCTTTTGCTGGAAGGCCTCATGTGGTACATTGGCATGAGGGAACTCTTTCTTGATCACAATTCTCGGAGTTCGTGCGGCTGACATTTGTGTGTCACTTCTAAATCCCAACTTGTCTTTCCTTCTTTTCCCTTGAATTGTGGATACTCACGGGGGAACGATAAAAGTGCGTACTTCTCGGGATTCGATTCCAGCTCATTAAACCTTCACACTGCTGACTCTGAATCAAGGTGCAAGTGGAAGTGTCTGCGTTAATGATCAAATTTCAAAACGCGTCGCGGGCTTTCTAGTGATAAATGGCCCATGTGCATGATGATTTTGACGAATAGCAACTCGTCGCGATTGGTGAAATGACGACCTGCGCCCACGTACTAGGCCCGCACTCCTGATCTCTCGGTGGGCATACTCTGAAACCCTTTTCCCGGCCGCTGCCGCTCTTTGCCCAAGTGAACGATGCCGCAATCCTGGTACTATATAAGTAGACGCAGGAAGCATTCGGTGGTTGAAACGACTCACTCTTGTCCGTACCCTGACCATGAAGCGATTCGTGACCTTGGTAGCTCTTGCTGTGGGGAGCAACGCTGCGTTGTACCAGAACATAAAGGATGTGCCTCGCGTCAATTTCGATTTCATTGTCGTTGGCGGTGAGCCTTACAACCTTCGCAAACATTCCCTTCAGCTCACTTTGTTCTTTGTAGGTGGAGCCTCTGGTTCTGTCATTGCGAACAGGCTTTCAGAAAATCCGCTCCATCAGGTTCTGTTGATCGAGTCTGGTGCTTCGTATGTGATATAATCTAATCATCTTAACTCGACCATTGACGCGTTCTGCGCTGTTTCTAGCCACCAAGGAGTGCTTGAAACTACTGTTCCATACTTCCATCCGTTCCTTCACAATACCAAATATGACTGGAATTTCACTACTGTCCCTCAGACACACCTTAACAACCGTGTTCTGGACTATGCAAGGGGACATATCCTAGGCGGAAGTAGTTCGATTAGTGAGTTATCCAACGCTTTTCAAGTGAACTGCATTGCTTAAAATTTCCCTATAAAAACTAGACGCGTTGATGTACACGAGAGGAAGTGCCGAAGACTACGACAGGTGGGCAGAGGTTACAGGCGAGGATGGATGGTCCTGGGACGGTCTCTTCCCATACATGCAGAACGTTGGACTTCATCTTTTTCCCCCCTTCAGATGAATAACACGCTGATCAAGTAGATGGAGAGTTTAGTCGCACCTGCGGATAATCACGATACTGAAGGCCAAGTCGACCCCTCCGTACACGGACATAACGGACCGCTGAAGATCTCCCTCCCTGGTTGGCCACTTGAAATCGACGATCGTGTAGAGAGGACCGCTCAAGACCTTGGAGGCGACTTCAGCCCGATTTTGGATATGAATGGCGGCAAGCCTCGTGGAACGAGTCAGTGAAATTCAGCCATTGTATAAATTGCGTGTAGGCGTTTTCTGACTGACCTATCAGGTTGGCTCCAATGTATAGTTGGGGGCGGCGAACGCAGCAGTTCTGCAAGCTCGTACCTCACAACCTCAGTCCTTGCCAGACGAAACCTCCACGTCGCTGTGAACACTCGCGTTACTAGGGTCATCCCGAGCTCTCCAGCTACCCAGAACCGGCCTCATGCTTTCAGGATTGTCGAGATTGCCACCGCTCTGAATCCAACGGGTACGTACGCCGCCTGAACCCATGAATAGTCTTGCTTATCTACGCCACAGCTTCGAGAATCGAGCTAACTGCGAGAAACGAGGTGATCCTTTCCGCTGGAGCCATTGGCACACCGCACATCCTGTTGCACTCTGGAATCGGGAATCGTGCGACTCTCAATGCGCTGGATATCAAGCCTCTGGTCCACCTTCCCAGCGTTGGTCAGAACCTGACTGACCATGCGTTGGCGATGGTTGTATGGCACGTCAACTCGACCACAACTGGTGATAGGTGGGTGTCCATTTAGTGCCGTCAGAAGCATCTGATGTTGACTGCGTCCTGGCAGGCTCAATAACCCAAAAATTATGGCTGAGGCCCTCGCGGAATGGAACTCCACCAGGACTGGACCCTTGACCTCAATTGGAATCAACCACGCTGCGTGGCTCAGGCTCCCTGATCATTCGCCTATTTGGGAGACAGAGAGTGATCCTTCTGCTGGAAAGGATACCCCCCACATCGAATTAGCTTTTGATGTGCGTTTTCTTTTTATCTGCGCCTACCTGATCCTTACTCTTTCGCTACTTAGAATAGCGCAGGAATAACTCGATTCAGTGGCTTCTTTACCGGTTCGCTATTGGCTGTTGCCTCCACCGCTTCACGTGCGTCATCCTTCAATTTCTGGAGAGGATGGAAAAATGACTCGTTCACGCAACCAGGTGGATCCATAACATTGAGAACCTCAAATCCATTCGACCAGCCCAACATTGACCCGAACCTGCTCTCCTCACCCTTTGACACATACGCTATTCTGCAAGCTTTGCGGAAAGCTCGGGAGTTCTTCAGCCACCGTAACTGGAACGGATACATTTTGGACGTCGCTGCGCCTTTTACCAATGAAATCATCGATGACGATGAGAAGGCGGTTGCAGTTTTGAGGGACTCGGTCAGCCATCAGTGGCATATTTCGGGAACTGCTACTATGAGCAGGAAGGGTGAACAATATGGAGTTGTCAACCCTGATCTCACCGTCAAGGATGTAGTCGGTTTGAGAGTTGTTGATGCGAGCATCATAGTACGTGTTCCTGATTATTGACTAACTACCCGACACTAAATGATGGGTTTGCATTTTCATAGCCTTTCATTCCGGCTGCACACATCCAGTTTGCATCGTTGATTGTCGGAGAGAGAGGAGCTGACCTGATTAAGGAGAGTTATAACTAAACGTAATCTTAGTCGCCGGGTCCACGGTACGTAGTCAATGTGACTGTGCCACAGAAGCACAATTCTCCAGTTCGATGCTCTATAAGGCCGCGCTTCAACAATCCAATGGCCGTAGCCTTCCACACCTTACTTTCTGGAACTGATATTCACGGTTGAGACTAGAATGCTGGGTATTCGTAGGTTACTTTCCTGGCTCGCTGCTTCTGCAGTTCTGGGGCAGGCTGCGTTGTACGACAACATAAAACAACTTCCGAGCGGGTTATCGTTCGATTTCATAATCGTTGGAGGCAAGTCCCTTCTCATTGTATCCGTGTTCATCCATATTCTTGACCTGTCCTTCTCTCTGCCAGGTGGGACGGCGGGGTCTGTTTTGGCCAATCGCCTCTCAGAGAATCCTCAGCACAATGTGCTTTTGATTGATGCTGGCCCGTCGTATGTCTATCTCCCCTCCCCTACTTGCTTTAAATAACTTTGTGTTGCTGGTCTCAGGAACGCAGACGTTCTCTTGACAATGGTGCCGGGCTACAACTGGCGCTTGAGGCACACGCAGTACTACTGGAACTACACCACTATTCCACAGAAGGGTTTAAACGGAAGAGTCTTTAATTACGACCGCGGTCACGTCCTTGGAGGAAGTAGCTCAGTCAGTACGTATCCTACCCTCCAGAGTGGTGGAAAATGTCGAAGTCTTACGACCGTTGGAGATGCAATGTTTTATACCCGTGGAGCGTCATCCGACTACGATCGCTGGGCAAATGTGACCGGGGATGATGGTTGGTCTTGGAGCGTCTCGTCCCATACATGCTCAAGGTCCGTTGCCAAGATGTTTCGTATCACTGCACATGCAAACCGACTTTTGTGGCGCCTCCGCTCCGTCCTAGATGGAGAAGCTAGTTCCCCCCGCCGATAATCATAGCACCGAGACTCAGGTCGAGCCAGAAATACATGGTCACGATGGCAATCTATTAATCTCGATGCCTGGCTGGCCGGAGGAAATCGATTGGCGAGTTGAAATGGCCATGGAGCAGCTCGGTGGCGAATTCAAGAGAAATCTGGACATGAACTCTGGCTATCCTCTTGGAATGGGTAAGCGCAGGTCCCCGACCACCAGCCACAAATTCTTCGCTTCCAAACTAATTATAAACCTTAACAGGCTGGCTTCAGTTGACGATTAGTAACGGAAAGAGAAGCAGCGCAGCTACCGCCTATCTGTCTAGTCCCTACATTGAGCGCCCAAACCTTTATGTTGTTGTCAACACGAGGGTCGTCCGAATCTTGCCAACCCCGCATGGCCGTCATCTCAAAAGCAACGAGTGCGAACACCTTCTCAAGTTTAGCACTGTGGCGGTGGCTTTGGACTCTGAGGATAGCGGTAAGCTTCATCGATTGAACTTCTATTAGTTATCGGATTTGATTCGGTTCTAGACTCAACAATAAACTTGACCGCCACCAAAGAAGTAATATTGTCGGCGGGGGCCGTAGAGTCTCCGAGCATCCTAATGCATTCTGGCATTGGCGATCGGTACTCGTTGAGAAAGCTCTCAATTGCTCCTTTGGTCCATTTACCTGGTATAGGGCAGAATCTGACTTTTGACCTTCCCGTTCTCCCAGATTACTCAATCTTGTACTAACTTAGGTTGGACCAAGATCCTGATTATCATGCACATTCACTCGGAATGTGGAAGACAAATCGTACAGGTCATTTGACAACTTGGGGGGCTAATCAAATCGCCTGGCTTAGGATCCCTGATGACTCTCCAATCTGGCAAAAGTATCCAGATACTTCCTCCGGACGCGATTCTCCCCACATCGAGCTACTTACGCTGGTGGGTGGTCAGTCTGATTTTCTACAATACGGTAGAGGTACTCAAACGCCCTAGAACGGGGGGCTCGGAGATTTAGCTGGTCTTTTCGGCAACTTTGTTGGATTCGGGGCGATTGTTCTCCAGCCGACATCACGTAAGTTACTACTGTGGAGGTTGCAAGGGTTATGCTTAACAGGCGGATTAGGGGGATCTATCACGCTTGGGTCATCAGATCCATTCGCGCAACCCTTAATTGACACGGGAATCTTTACGTCGCCCGTCAACATCCAAATCATGGTTGAGGCAATGAAGAGTGCGCGCAAATTCTATTCTGCCCCAGTTTGGAATGACTATGTCTTGGATACAGCAGTACCATTCACAGAGGACATCTTGGACGATGATGAGGCTGTGATTGAGGTTTTAAAGAAGTTGACCAACTATGCATGGCATCTGGTTGGTACAGTGGCAATGTTGCCAGCAGATGCAGACTGGGGATATGTGGACCCTGACCTGAGGCTCAAGAAGGTTACTGGATTGCATGTGGTCGATGCGAGTATAATGGTAAGTCCATTCCGCTTCATAATCACATTCAATTTTCTGAATTCAATTTCTAGCCTTTTGTTCCTGCTGCACACACCCAGTTCCCGGTGTATGTTATTGCTGAAAGGGCAGCCAACTTGATTAAAAGGTATTGGGCCAAATCTGAAGAGAGGGTGAAATCATGTGATCAGGTACAAGGAGGTCTGAGTCAACTGTTCCTGCTGCAGAATAGTACAGTTACTATCTGATTTATGTGTAATGTTACTGGGCTTGTAAATGTGAAAAGTTGTTATGTGCTGTACTTATATATTTGTCGCAAGTCAATAATGAAATATGGGGTTTGAAAACATACTGTAGTACACACCAAGCTCAGCTTGAGGGCTTTCAGCTTATACAACCTCAACCTCTTCCTTGCTTTCATTTCCAGCAGCTGCAGCACCTGCACTATCCACATTGGGTGCTGGAGAAGAATGATCATTGCTGCCACCCAAGTCAACACATTGGCATTTGGCACGGCAGGTTGTCCTTGACCTGTGAGCAGGCTGAGGTTTGTTGTTGCTGCTGTCATCAGAAGCTTTGAGAATAGGGCTGATGTTCTTGGGTGGAGTATTTCTGGGTTGAGGATCAATATCCACAATCTCCTCAACAGAGGGACTGTGAAATATTGTCTAACATTATGGTGTTAGCCCTGTGTGACTGTCCCACAAGTGTGGGCAAATTCGCTTACTGTTTTGGTTGCCGGCCCAAAAGAAGCAGTACCTGTGGCAATATCAAGGATCTGCCGATCATGCAAGGTGTTGACATCAGATTCAAGCAGGCTGGAGGCCACTTGGTTGCACTTGCCATGAACAATGTCAGATATACTGACTTATCTGCAAGGTGCCATAAGTAAATGTTGTGAGTTTGAAGACTGTAAATAGCCTGGGTCTGTATACAAGCCCACTAATCATGTACAGATGGATGCCCACCTAATTAAGGTTTGATTTTGGGATTGTCTAGAGGCGGAGGTAAGGCAACTTGGCAAGTCCAGAAAAGGAAGTTGGGTTTTTAAAAACCCAGGTTTCTCACAATGCAGTGCACCATGAGGCATGTGAGATGTGCTTATAGGTGTTCATAAATCCTGTTATCCACTAAAATTTAAACTTGCCGATAACGCACATATGAAACCCTAAACTAAACCCTAATCCTCCCTGAGTTTCTGGTGATGCAGGGTTGGTGGGGTAGTGCATGGGGTCTGGGCTTCAACACAGTCACAGTGGAATTTGCAAGTTTAATATCAAGGCCTTGGGCTATGACAGGCAAACACGGTACAGTACATCCGTGAATTTCCGGTCATTCGGATGATTCCCAAAGAACTCTTCTCTCCATGGTACTTTGGCCTGATTCATTTTGGATTATATTTAGCCTGATTGGCCAACTTGGATCACAGATCAAGTACCCGGTTACTAAGTACTATAAGGATGGTAATGGTACTGAGCCATATCCTGGGGGCCACATCTGGCCATTTCCATCCCAATGTCCTCTAACCCAAATCTCGCAAATCCAAGCGTAATGTAAGTACTCTCGATGCCAATCCCATTCCCAGTTAACCGGGGCCGTCACCAATGGTATTGCAGCGTTTCGGTGCTACTGGTAACACTTGCGTTCCTAACTTTGGCTGCTTACAAATTTCGTGGATAGTTTTCACCACTTACGGAGAATTTTGGCTGTCCTACGCCACGATTTTGATTCCAGGAAGTGGCGTGATAGATGCGTGGTTGGGGTGCATCATGTACTATGCAGGATTCTGTCTTTTGTTGGCCGAAGAGGAAGCGCCCATAATCCGGTTGCCTTTGGGTGCGATGTAATCGGAGCGCGTGGGGCCACAACTTCGGACGTACCTGCAGATCAACCTGTAGTCTATGGCAGAATCCTCCAATAGTCAGCAGAGCCCTACTGAGTCTATCTAGCTGTCATGTGCCCTGTCATAGTACTTTTACGCACAAGAACGACGCGGTGATCTATTCCGGAAGGATCATCATTTACAGATGACATAAGTCTGACTGGAAAAAGGGATGCATACGTGGTCATGAAGAGCCCTAACGAGCAGTCAACAGCCTAGCAAATAAACCATCAAAGTTAAAAACCCCACTCCACCCTAAACGTCAGACACTTTGAACAGAATCGACAGTCAATGAAGAGCTGATATGAATCTCCATCTTGCTCTCCCCGTCACACTGTGTGCTGTGTTGAGACTCTGCCACCGCGTCCCGCGTCCCCTGGTGGGGTACCTGAGAAACCCTTGACGCTGATGGGCTGAGCATGGCTGGATCCATGAAGCTCCCAAACAAAGTGTCCAATATAGGTGTCGACGAGCGCTCCGATTCGCAAAACTCTTTGAGGAGGCTTTCGATGTCTCGTGAATTTTTACCCTCGGCGGCCTGCAGAATAATGTGCCCCCCAGTGATTCCCTACAACGTGGTGGATGATTTGATACGGATCTGAGACCGAAGAGTTCCGACCATGCTTACCGCAATCGCTGCCAGAGCTGCCTGGATGGGATGCTACACAGTACATAGACTCAGTATTCCATCCAGTGGGGTGGAAATCTCGGTCTTACAATTGATACGAGCTGGTCAATAAGCACCAGCACGGGATAAGTTATTGCCGAATCGACGCTAATGACAACAGATACATCAGGACCTTCATGGTCTCTTACAATTCGAAAAAAGTACTCACAAGAGACCAGTTTTTGTGTAGTGACTCATCCCACAGAGCTTATGAAGCTGCCATTTCATCCAAACCGTACGGCCAGCTGAATTTCTCGCAATCAGGCCGTCAGCAAGATACGAGAGGGATCATTTGCCCACCTACGATGCCACCCTGCACTGCCGTCGAAGCGATACTCGTCCAATTGTACATGTGCAGACCATCATCAATCCAAGCCTCGCTTCGAGCAGCGCAGACTATCCCAACCACTAATGTATTTTCATTAGTAGTTAACGCAGCTTCCTGGATCGGTAGCAAGTTACCCACCGAAGGTTCCCAGGACCAGGACTATATTGAGAGCTGTGACCAAGATCCTATGCGGCCAAAGCTGATAGCACCTGAACGCCTACGGGAACATGAGCTCCCGAGCCAAGGGATCAAGATGGACAAGCCTAGGCTACTTACAACCAGGGACGAAGAGAGTGCGCTTTTGTAAACAACGCCACTTCATTTTGAGCTCCAAATTCACCGCGTCACCTCTATGTTGTCACTCACCAATTAAACACACGGAGGCAGATTATCGGACGGGTCAAATTAAGGGGGTACGGGGCGATAATGTCCGCTTCGAATCTCCCCAAAAAAACAACGATGTCCCCCACAAAAGTTACCACCGTGACTCCAAACAGCGCCACAAAAGCTACGGTCAACAGACGCGGTATCTTTACCCATGAAACCAGAATCGCGCGGGAACACGATATCGCCACGGACGTGAAACAGCCTGCATGCGATGGCGAATTAGCCATTTCACTCGTTGGTAGGAAAACGTAAGATGCTTGCCTTGCGCCAAGGCTTCTAACTTTCATTGATAAGTAACGTTGCATATCCGTCAGTGGATGTACACGTGGGTCATTGACGACATAGGGATAATTACCAAAAGCGCAATCAAGAGTTGACCTCGCACAGCGTACATCTGGAATACTCGACAGCCACACGGATGTAGACGAAGATTTTCGCGTCAGGCGTGCTGTAGCCTCGAAAGAACCGAAAGCGGGGAAAGCAGTGGAACGGTGGCACCTAAGCAGAAAGCAAGGACGCAGACATCGATAATGACAAGACCTCATGATATACTCACCAGGCGTTTGCAGCGTGGCCTTTGGGGCGTATCAATAGGTCGGACCCTACTTTATGCGAAAGGATAAGAAAGGAGAATAACCAACACCATGAGACTCCCCATTCGTTAGGCGAACGTCCAACATCATTGGCGATCAGAACAGTGGAAAACCAATCACCGCGATTCAAACCCTAACTCGATTTCACGTTGCATACATTGCATCCTTGATCTGCTGCGGGGATGTCCATGAATGCCGAGTACGGAGACTCAAGTTCATTACGAAAGTATGAAATTTGCAAACAGCAAAGACGCGTCCTTTCCGCAAAAGGACGGAAGGCCATCTGGCTCGTCCAGTCGCCAATTCACCGGTTTCAGAACATGTAAACATTGGCCCAACCGGAAGCGGAAACCCGGTTTCTATGTTCATCAAGTCCAACTCGTCAAACACGAGAATAACCAAAATTCACCTGGGTTATCGGCCTCGTGCAACAGGGTGAATTGAAGGGCGCATGTCGGGTATTAACTTTATTGTTGGAGAGCAGGGTGTTCGATTGGGGCTGTCGATGCGTGTTGGGGTATCCCACAACGCCCAACTACATCTTTTACTGGTAATGGAATACCATATCCAGGAATCAAACAGTCAACGAATGAGTCGGATGCGGAGTTAAGCTCACCTGCACAGACTCGCAGCTGCAAAAACCACCATCCGACAGTGAAATAGGATAAATCCCCATGATGTCCTTCATACCGGGATCGGGGATGACATTCGGGGATGAGATATGAAATGTCAGCAACGCAGACGCCACAGAAATTCGAAGTCACTTACAGCGCCCATATTCCAATAACAAAGGTGTGAATATCATCGCGAAGATGATGGAGAAACAAGAATCCACCACGAAGGCGGCAAAATGCGGAAAAAATTCCAAGGTTCTGGCTGGATCTCCAATGCGATCTCCGTGTGCTCTAGAGCACTTGTAGAAAAGCAAGCAGCTACCTCTCTTCATCCCGATGTGTTGGCCCGATTCTGCTCCTAACCCATCGCATCTCTTAACCATCATCCCCTTCGTCCTGTCTTTTTCCACAAAAGGGAGGTCCCTGACGAGAGGGCATTTCCGACAAGGGTATCAAACAAACCAATCGAAAGGATACTGGCTCGCTCCAAGATCGTCGATGCACCACACTCGCTTCAGCTCCAAGGCTTCCAGTGCATCAAGGCTATCCCATCCTGTTCGCGTTCACTTCCGCGACTCCACGAATTTCCCACAGAGCGACTTCTCACAACTGCTCAAGCCAAACCAACGGTACAATCGATCCCAAAAGCGGTCAAAATAGAGAAAGTGTCCAGACCTGGCATAGTCGGAGTCAAAGCCAGGCACCCATGCACTCGAGAACG
The DNA here is from genome assembly GCA_004369085.1 of Coprinopsis marcescibilis. Classification (NCBI taxonomy): domain Eukaryota; kingdom Fungi; phylum Basidiomycota; class Agaricomycetes; order Agaricales; family Psathyrellaceae; genus Coprinopsis; species Coprinopsis marcescibilis. The sequence continues at coordinate 108,652 of ML210208.1, forward strand.
CATCTCTGCTACGGGTCCCGTAGGCCCCGCAGCTGCAACTGGGAGTTGACGACATCTAACGTACACACAAGCACAAGTCACAATTCCCGGTCAACCGTGGGACGAAAGTTGGCGTAGTTCCGGTTTGATTCATCGAGGCAAGAAAGTCACCCGATGGCAAAGACAGCGAGCACACTGAACGGTCGTGGACGTGGATGGGTAGGGAAGACACGCGGAAATCCATGAAGATTCGGTCTTGGCGTAACGTGCGTAGACAAGAGCAAGCAGCACCGCGTTCGGGTTCATCCGTAGCACCCAGCCCTTGTCGAGCCCATTGACGAAGGATCCGGAATAAGAGTTGCGTTGGGGAATCAGGTTACTAACGCCGAACTGCACGATTGCAGCTGAAGATGGACTTTCTGTGTTGAAAGCACCATTCAAAGAGGCCACATAGAGTCTGGAAGATCCTCCTAATCGGCCTTGAGCGCAGGTGCCGTACCATGTCTCCTCCAGTGAGCCAGGGACGACAGATTTCGAGCTCTCCTGTTTGGCCCTGTATGATCCATCGCCAAGCCCATCAAAGAGTGGTGTTCCTCGTTCCCTGTTATTGAAACCATGCCTCTTTCTGCGCACGCCGGCGCTTCTGAACTCCCCCTGCACGAGACTGGTTCACAGTGATAGCCAAGCCACCAGAGAACACGAGTTGATTCGCGCAGTAGTCACGGTGAATAAGATGAGCGAAGAAATCACCGGGGTTTGGGTCCATCAAAGAAGACAGACCCAGAGGAAAGAGTCGAGAGACTCGAACACTCGCTCGTCCTGTGCGTCGGCAGCAATCAATGAACAGACATGTTGCATCGGCATGGCGGAATCAAGGCGGTGGCGGCAGGAGGAAAATAGAACGCAGCGAGCGTCTGTACGTAGCCCCCCAGAAGGACAGCAGAAGTTGCAACTGTGCGGGACTCGCTCGCCCTCCCAAGCACATCCCAAAGGTCCCGCGACGCCTCTCTAGTATCCAGGCCCACTTGAATGATCCCACACGTTTCGGGCATCGCCTTCCCTCTGCAAAGACGACGGCACAAAGACCGTCTGTGCGTCTCAGAGGGGTCCCTAGGCGACACAGGTGAGGATCTGTGCGTAGTGGGCCATTTTTGCCAATAGGGGATTCGTGCCGGAGAGGTGATAAAGGAGGCTTGAAAGGGGTAAATGCGAGCAAATAAGTCGGCAACCCTGGTCAATAAAACCACAAGATCCGTGCGCCCGCTACAACATGCCGTCAGAGAGGTCCGCCGCCAGAAGGACCAGAAGAAAGCTCCGTGTAAGGGACGATGCGAGGTCCTCAAGCACTTAGGGTTAGACTACACCGAAAACGGCGAATCATGTTGGCTGAGAACAACAGGGAACGGGGACTCTTGTTAGACAGGCGTGCTGGCAGAGGAAAGGGATGTCCGAAGCGTTTTAGACAGGGAGAGACACGTCCTCTGAAGTGTGCATCGCCGGAGTGGGTCGACAGTGGTCGTGGTGAAAGAACAAAATGTTGGCGCGATTGCCACCAAGTGGCAGTTTTGCGGGGGACAAATAACGCGTCAATAAACCCAAATACATAATAATTCCGATTTTACAGGGGAAGACATTTCTGCGATTAGCTAAAAAGAAAAGAACTATGAAAATGATATTTGTTTAAAATTTGAAGTCCATTGTAAGTATCGATAAGTAGCAGCATAGGACCCGGTTGAATTAGTTTCCTCCACCTGCGAAGACATGTTAGCCCTTGAACGGACAACTTCGGAGCCGATTCAAGATAAACTCACCGAATCGCTTGAAAGCACCCTGGAGACCTTCAGCAACAGAGCTAGCAGTCTTGTCGTCCTGCCATTCTTATCAGTACGTTACTCCACGCGAATAGCCAGAGAAAAAGACATACGAGCTGCTGACCGCCTTGAGAGCCAGCGTGTGACTTGACGATGTTGCCAAGGTTGTTGCCAATGAAGTCGGCGGTCTTGTCGTCCTATAGAGCACAGAGTCAATACCAAGCAGATAAGATCAAGAGAAGAAGACGAACAATGTCGAAGCCGCTCTTGCTGGCAACCTGCTTGACGGCAGAGTTCATCCAGTCGTTACCCTCACCCTCCTTCTTGCTCTCAGCATCGTTACTCGAGCGTGAGTTGACGACGTTTTCGATGTTGCTCCCAATCAACTCGGCGGTCTTATCATCCTACAGTAGCAATGTCAGTTGAGAAGAAGATGCAGCCAGGAGAAGAACATACAACGTTAAAGCCGCCCTTGCTTGCGACCTGCTTGATCGCAGAGCTCATCCAGCCATTATTGCCATCGCTCTCGCTCTCATTGTTGTTGTTTGAGTTTGAGTTGCTGCTGCTGTAATTCGAGGTGTTGTTGTCCGAGTTATTGGAATTGACTTTGGACTGATTTTCGCGCTCCTCCCGTCGGCCGTTATCGTTCTGCTTGGACTGCTGGCTGCCCCTCTCCTCCTCGTTCCTGTTGTCGTTGTCGTTGCGGCGAATTTCCTCAAGGTCATTGTTGCCGTACGACTCGTTCTCGCGACGCTCCTTGTTGTTGCCGAAGGACTCCTCACGCTGGTTGTTGTTGCTGCCGTAGGAGGTCTCGCGACGCTCATTGTTGCTGCTGTTGTTGTCGTTGTCGCCGCCGTAGCTGTTGTTTTCGCGACGCTCAGTGGTGCTGTTTCCGTAGGACTCGTTATCGCGACGCTCAGTGGTGTTGTTACCACTATAACTGTTGTTCTGGCGACCTTCGCTGTTGTTGTTGCCGTTGACCTCGTTCTCGCGACGTTCACCATTGTTATTGTTGTTGTTGTTGTAGGACGACATCGCGGGCTCGAAGTTTGGAAAAAACGATGGGGTGTAGAGGATCAGGTACGAATAAACTCAAGTCGAAGGACGGGATAGGAGAAACGGAAACTCGCTTCCTTAACCTTTATACGATTTCCCCCTAGGCACAGGACAAATTACCCGATTCAAGGAACGCAGATATTCTAGAAATTCGAGAATATTGGAATTTCCGAAGAGAGGCTATGTAGTATGGCAGCGGCAAGATCCATTCCCCGTTGTCCTCGACCCTCCTTTTCGGTTCTCCTCCGCTTCCTTTTCCTTCCCGGATATACTCTAACTCGAATGTCATGTCAGACCATGGATAGCCTCTCGGCTCATCACACCTGATTCGACCTTTTCTTTGTCCTCACATAGCGAACAAGCACCATCATATGCAAGTTGGCTTCCTGGAGCTAAGCAAACTTTGAACTGAGTGAAGACATATGAAGACTTTGCAGTCCGAGAGCCTGCGGTCGCCATCATCAATCTCATTCTCCGACAGATGTCGATCCAGGTCCAGGTCCCGACCCTGACCTCATCACCATCACCAATTCATAATTAATTACACTGCATCATCATGGGGTAACACAAGAGTACCGCCCCGGTACGCGAATACAATGTCCCTCTAGGAGCAACGCCGCAACCTGGCCTAACCTCCTGGCGCAACAATGAATACCAGTGGCTATGTAGTACAGCCGACTCGGAGCCAACGACATAGGCAGCCAGTGCGCTTACTCAACTGTCGGCAAATGAATGTTGGAAAAGGAGTATTTTCAAAAGCGTACTATTGCTAACCGGGTCAAGAACGGTCTCATGATCACTGTTGACGAATGCATTATTGAAGGCATGAAGATTAATGCAGTTGGCTGAGCGTTACCTGATGCGCAAGCGCGCCAAATTGTCGCCGCAGCTTTTCGACCGCCGAAGCGGTGGTAAAACATTGTAGCCGTGCCAGGCTGTCCACAGTGACTAGTGATCACCGGCACCGCTGAGTCAGGTAGCGCAAGCACAAGGTCCCCCTAGGTCCCCGTACAGCTTGATAACGAGCCCTGAACGATTTTAGGAGCCCCAAGCGATCCAAAACTTGAAACGAGGAGGAAGCATTGTAATTAAATGAAATCGCCTCCCCTCATCGGAATCTATGGCTGATGAGTATCACGTCAATGACCAGCGCGAAAGGACGCGATCCATACACAACTGCCACTTGCACCCTGATCGTGAATCATGGTGGTGGCGTATCTCGCGGCAATAGAAGTTGGAGCGAATGAAGAAAGTTCACCTCATAAGTATGTGGTATCAGTGTAACTTCAGGGAGACAAACATGTCAGTGGTAATTATATCCGATTTTGTGAGAGAACCGAAAAGACTTGGATATCTTGTATGTGCTCTCTTGACCTACAAAATGTCGGCAAGAATAACAAAGCCTTGACAAGGGAAGAACGAATAACGGAAAGGATTTTCAGAAGTCCGCAAGTGTCGGCCAATTTTAAATGGATACGGTACGTTTGCACTCAGGTTAAGCGAGGTGGAGCTGTCCTGGATGATGTTGTTGTTTGGCGTTGGTGAGGATGCACACATGCAGGGCACCCTGATATATAGATGATAAGCTCACCATTCAGTAGAACGCACGTCCAGAATGCCATACTTACCGCTTTGGATGCATTTAAGCTGAGGGAAACCATGTGTCGGTGCCGGCACGCCTCTGAAGATTGAAGATGATTCTAGACTGAATATCCCAAACTCCGATCCACGACAGGGAGGCATCGCCTGATAGGAACAAAAATAACCTTTGTAGGTGCATAACATGGACAACTCATCACAAGGGAATCGAGGAAGTGAATGTTCGTGTCCGTATCTGTCCAGCAAGGTCCGAGTCCAACCAAATTTTGAGTCAGGGCTGCCACGGAGCATGCATTCAACGGTCTAGGGTTACACGGGAAACCGAGATTGCAATTCGAAAACGAAAGATACATACTAAATAGATACCACACCTCCACGCTGCTGCAGGCCCTCATCCTGCACCCACTCACACCTGGTCGCAAATGTTTGGTGGTCACGATCACTTGGGCTCCGCAACAGTCCCGCAATCCTTGCATGTCCTGATTTCCTTGTTATCCTGCCACTTCTGTATAACAGGCTTGAGCTGTGTGCCGAGGTCTGTGCAATGGAAAGCTTCCTCGTAGATAATGAACGGTTCAGGATGAGCTTCTTTCGACGGGCAGTACCATCTCAGTCGGTCTACATAACGTCGGATCCGTCAATGATAATCAGCGTCAGAGAGTGAGGACAGGGCTAAATACCAAGAGCGCCCTCAGGCCTGACCCTCTCAACCACGATCCCAACTGTGTTGGCAAACCGGACGGGGTTGTGAGGTGTGTTTGCTGATTGTAGAATAAACGCGGGGTTATCAGGGTGGCGATTGTGATTTAAAGTGAACTGCTGACCTGGAAGCAAGAACATCTCCCCCTCCCCGATAGGAATATCTCTAAACTTGCCTTCGTCCACTACCCGAAGCAGCATATTACCCGTATGCTGGTAAAACCATTCCTATGAGATCGTATCACATTAGCCTGATTCCCTCCACCTCGTTCACATTACAAGCATACCTCCGTTTCGTTGACGTGGTAATCATTCCTCTCATTCGGACCTCCGACCACCATGATCGTATAGTCATTTCCATGATATAAACAAAAGTTGTTGACTGGCGGTTGCAGCTTGTGTTGGTTCTCTGCGAGCCATTTGGGGAAGTTTAGGGGTGATGGGAGAGGCATCCTTGTCATCTACTATGTAGTGCGGTCGTCGTGATGTTGGACAGACACGAGCCCAGTGTCAGAGTAAGAATCAAGACAAAGCAAAGGACAGAGATGAGAAATCTCCGTCCGGGCTGGACAAAGGCTATAAGTGGCCCGTATGTTGGCGGCTGACTGTAACTGTATCGACACATTGCCGGTGACTAGGTTGGCGACAGATGTATTCCTAGGAATATCGTCCATTACGAGGATTCCTGTGGTCGAAGCCCTCGGGTTCACTTTCGACTGTGGACTGTATTTCATAGTTCAGTAGGATGTGAATGAACGACGAGCGTGAGCCAGCCAATGAAAACGCGGGAACCTAAACTTCAGAATCATGTGACACAGACATCAAGTCACCTGACTAAATGACACACGGGCACGCCCCCAACCGGAGGGCGTTTCTCGATTCCCCATCATCCTAAACTCTTTTCCAACATATATCTGTGCTATCAGCTGTCTTTGCCACACGACAATACCCTCTAATCTAGGAAGACAAAATGGTCGCAACGACGACCCACGTCGTCGCACAGGCCCAAGACTCTGAAAAGCGGCGGAAACAAACGATGGAAAAGGCAAAGGCGAATCATGTCTGTATCTCTCTGTCACCTTTACTGCTCAGAGATTGATGGAACGAATCGCACAGCTTTCCAGACAATTGCAGATGCGATTGCAATACGCACGGCTCAAGGTTGAGCATGGCTGGGTGGGTTTATCTGCACCAATACCTAGTTTACATGTTATCTCAACCACTAGCTGCAACGCCACTCTATGTAGCAACGGCAGACCTTAAACGAGGTTGAGAACCTGTACTTTCGGCACTCACACCAGCGGGGACCTAAGCCTGCACTGTCTTCGCTGGTAACAGTAACCACGAGCCAACCAGAAACCCATGGTCAGCCTGTGGGTAGCTCGATGCTGAGCAACCCCTACTCCAGCACACAATCTTCTCTGTCCTTCATCTCGAGAAACACGGCAACCCACTCAGTTGCCAACGGTGCATCTATTTCTCAATCCTCAGAGACAATTGGATCACAGACGGGCTCTTCAGAGTCTTCTACTCCCGCTATGTCGTGCACATCCACAATCCACAGCTCTACGCGCCAGGAGCCACCCACACCACGCCTGATAACCCCTACATCTCCTCCCAAATCCACCCTTTCGAAAAGCACTGCATCTACATCCACAAACTCGCACTACACGAGCAGCTTTGGTGTCTATATGACCCCTGCCGCATCATCGTCGACTGGGCCTCCATCATCATCCTCCACATCCTCTTCAACCGTAACACCAAACACCCACTCACATACCACGCCAAGCATGTACCCGATTATGACTATCCCTTCTTCGCCCTCCAAATCACGCAACTCGAGCGCAGCGTCCAAATCTGCCCACGGGAAATCTGTTGCATCAAGTACGACGGGGACGACGGCGATAGCCACAGCGCCAACCGCTCACTCGCATTCGCATTTCAATTTCAGCGTGGCAGCTGTTCCCGCTATGACATATGACGCGTTCTGGTCCAATCATTCGCCGTCGAGAGGAACAAGTCCACGTTTAGCGACCGTATCTGGGAATGGGAGCATAAGCAGTGTGAGCACGAGTCGCAGTACGCCGACGAATGGTCAGAACAACGGACCTGGTCCTTCGTCACTGGGTAACCAGTTCTCGTGACAGATGCAACTCCGAACAAATGGTGCCCGCTACTAGCTCAGCTTCAAGTCTTCAGTCTGACTGCTACAAGTTCCTTGTTGTATTTCCTGGTTTTATTTTCAGTCATATTGACACTATGGATCTACTTGTTATTCGCACACACCTACTTACAGTACTGTATATCATGTTTATACACGTATCGCTAGATATTAATCTATCAGTCTATCATATCATATCATATCATATCTATTTGCTTTATGCGCTTGCGGGTGTCCAAGAAGTTAGAACAAGCAATTTCCAAGAAATGGATGATCAGTATGTGAGTAAGTCCGCAAAATGTACAACCCCCGCCTCGCAAGAAACATATTGTCTGGGAAATGTTCACCACTCTAGTCAAAATCCTCGATATCATCACCCTCGAGCCACCCTCCTTCCGCGTCCTCGCCTTCCAGACTATACCCACCTCCGGCTCCAGTGCATCCTCGCTCATCATCCTCATCATTATTACCCTCATCCAGATCCACGGCGTCCCGCTCGTTCACCTGCGCAGCCCCCGGACTCCCCGACGAATGTTTGGTAAAGAGATGTGTGGTGAAGAGGCGGTGGGCGCGCGGTGGGCGGGAAAGTCTGGCTGTCACGGGGGCATTGGTTGAATTGGCAGGAGAGGCGGAGATGGTAGGGGTTTGGTTGGGAGGAGAAGTGGTGGGAGTAGACCCAGCCACAGAAACGGGGCCCAGGCCACGATCCCTAAGTTTGAGAATTGTACCCAACTCAAGCACAACCTCGTTCGCCCCCCACGCGCATACTCTCCTTGCCTCTGGGTTCTGATACACGTAAGAAGTTAGTTCTGGGTACTTCAGTTTAAGGTAAAGAAGTAACGATCGACCACGAAAAACTTGTAAAAGACAACGTAGACTCACCAGCCGCATATCCTCAGCAACGACCCACTCCCTCGTCGCCCTCACCGCATCCCTCGCATCCTTCTCCTTCTGCAACACGTCAAAAAACTCAGGTTTGTACGTCTTTTGACTTCGCCGGACTACGGGCGAGGGCAAGCTGTGTATTGTGCCGAGTGTGAGGAGATGGAACTGGTGGGGGTTGGCTTGGTACCACTGTAATTGTTTGAGCGGTTGGTAAGACACTCGACGGATGTGTAGAAACTTACTGCTTCACCGCCGCTTGAATCAATCCAGCTCAACCAATCTGCTACGCCCTCCACCTCTTCCACTTCGTTGCAGAACTGGGGATAGTTCTGGTGGATGTACAGCGAGAAGAGAGAAGAGTCGATGGGTGAGTCGGCGTAGATTGTCTGTTGCATAACAATGTGGGAATCAGTACTGAGGGTTTTCAATAAGAATATGTAGGAGCATCGGGGAGTTTTGATGATAGTCATAGGCCATAGCTAATTAATGATTTGCACTCACGTCAATGTCCACCCGACTCGCCCTCCTTTCATGCTCAGCCAAGTATTCGGGCAACCCCGGTGGATCAATCAACTGCGCATCCAGCTCCTTATCTTTCTGGATATCCTTGGCTTTTGCTGATGAACTAGGAATGTCGCCCTTGCCTACACCAACGCGATCAGGACACTGGACGTATTACGAGCATTGAATTCACGTACGCTTGTTATACAAAACCTTGCCAATTAAATGGAACAGCGCAAGGCTCTGTTCCCGTCGCGTCACTGCTTCGACCACAAAGTCACCTTTTCCAGCACCATTCCCTGGTGACAGTTTGGCCTTTCCGCGTGGTGCCTCGACCACACAGGCGAATTGCAGTCCCATAATTGCACTCCGAATATCACCATTCGCCGACTCCACTACCATATCCAGTACCTGTTTGGATGGCTTGAAGAAAGTATCGTCGTCGGAGTGCTGTTTAGAATGCGTCTGTATGAGGGCTGTCAGGGCTTTGCGCATAAGTGTAGATGCGATTGGGTTGAACCTATATAATCGTCCAGTGGATGTTAGCCGCTGATGAGACGTAGTCAACCAGAGTAAGTAGTAAGTATGGAACGCACAGAATCTGCGTGACGTAGGGCCCTTGAAGCAACTCCCTCGGTATCACACTCCTTACATCCACGATCTGCTCGCTGTCTCGGCCAGCACCAAATCCACTGGCAATACGTTCATCTCGAGCTTCACCCCTCAGTCCCGTGTCGCTTATGATAATCACAACAGGAACAGCAGGTGCATTGACATCAGGGTTGATAGGCGACTCGACAAAAGCGCGTAGCAAATCGTGGAAGCTGCTCTGAGTTTTCTGGTGTAGCACATTCGGAAGGTCTTCTAGAAGCACAATTTGGCGTTTCTTAAGAGGGGGTGAATGGGTCGAAGACGATGCAGATGGTGGTTTCTGAGTGGAGGAAGATGAGCAGAAAGACAGGTTCTGCCCTCGCGCGGCTCGGTTGAAGAAAGTGCTGAATTTGGCGAAGAGGCTTTCGCTGTCGTCGTAGTCCCGCAATGCGTGATAGTCCTGTGAAGACTCGTCCCATGGGCGAGCTGCTGCTGCTGAGGATGACTCCCCTATGGCGTTCCGCCACTCAACGATTTCGAATCCCAGTTCGCGGGAGAGCACTTGGAGAGTGGAGGTTTTGCCCGTGCCGGCGGGGCCTGTTAACGCCAGAATCCTCTGTGGGTGCGTCATTTGACTGAGAATCAATCAGAAGGTATTCGACTAACTCTGTACTTTCGAAGCTTTCCGGTGGGTCCACCTTCGAACGCTTCTATGAGCCAATGGCGCACGTCCTCGACTTTGCGAATATGTACTGCTAACTCTGCTTCTGTGGTTGGTTCGTAGAGGTCTACCCATAGTTGGTCGGCTGAACACGTCGTTTTAGCATTTGTTGCACAGATTTAAGCTTCTTACATACCTGTAGGTCGCAGAAAGGACCTGCCCGTGGCCTTTTCCTTCCCTTTCCCTTTCCCCTTCTTACTCGCGCTTGTGCTCGTAACCGGTGGTTTAACCTTCTCCTGCGGTTTCTCAACACTGTTTTGGCTTGAAGGTGGCGTGTTCCGAAACTATGCACACTTTAGTAAGCGTTTGTAGCATCCAAGAAGGGTGTTAAGAGTAAAATACCAACCGCAGTTAATGGATCGAATCTCTTCTTCGCTGCGCTGCTGGTTTGTGGTTGTGAGCCGAGTTTAACGACATTCGTTACTTTGCTGGGTTTCGTAGACGCCTTTTTGGGTACCTGTGCCTGTGAGGATTTCGGTGGCATTTCTTCCTTTGCCAGTGTCCTACTGTGTCCTACTGTCCTAGCGTTAGGGATCAGAGCGAGACGCGTCGAAGGTGCGATTTTGGGTGCATTCCAAAGCAGGCGTTGGTTCTGTTACTGGATTGAGTCGCGTCCCATCAAATTGATCGTCTCACGCTCAAATTGGCAGCAAAAACGTTGTTGGCTCTTTCAAGTTCCCCAGTATGAACGAAATCTTAGGTATTTGACTTAATGGACCTCAGAGAATGCAGGTCCTAGACTAGCTCAAAGCCCAGGAAAAGTGGACAGAGCAAGTGCAACGAAAGCGACGGCAAGGTCCATGTGGTCGATGAATACTATGCATCGTAATACAAGTCATCGGAGGTGGTACCCACGAGCTACTTACTACCTGTCACCGGCCAAGAAAAGGTCACGATATCGAAGTCACTTAGATGATTCAAATGTGGTGCTCCCATACTCGGGAGACTCGGAACGCCAAGGAACTTTGCTACGGTCGCGATCTATGCATGTCGCTGGCAATAACTGTTCGATTAAGCGCTGAAGGGAGCGCAGGCATGTCATGGTCCCTAACCCGTTTGGTTCGCGAGACGCGAAAAATCATTACATTGGTTACAATCGGGATATCAAAAGCGAAGGGTGAAAAAGGAGCCTGGTGTCAGAACGACAAAGCCTACGTTAGTGTTTCTCCTGCGGCTCTGTACTATGACGCAGCCACGAAGGCGTTGAAGTTGTATGCAGTTGGTTGTGTCGAAAACCGAAAACCTTCTGGTGCGAAACGGAGAACGTCTTCCCCGTTTCTCGTTATCTGCGCTACTGGGCTGCAATCGTACGTCAGCTTTAGCCGCAGCTTCGAGAGACCCGCCGACAGATTTTGTGTAGTCGATTCTTCTCCATTGTCGCTGTCGCTGTCACCCTCCTGAATGCAGGAAAGAGTGACTTGTGCGTCTGTTGTTAGCAGGACAACTGCCCAGACGAAATCTTCCGTCTGTACAATTCGCCTCATCAATGATTCAGCTCTGTTATAAGAGCTGGGAGAACGTACAAAGCGGAAATTATATGGTACACCGACGGGGTCGGTTAGTACCTGAGTTCGAGCGGGGTACAGTCGCCCCCATAAGAACACGCGGTCTCCCTCAATCGTGGGGTATGAGCCAGTCTTATACGCAGTAATGTAATAGTGTTGAAGGTCTAACCAGCCTGCAGTTTAATCTCCTTTGAGTATGACATTTACTACTCAAGTTCTATGGCTTGATTCGTACCTTGATGATCATACCCTGCTGTCCAAGCTTCGGACAATGGCTGTGCACCCTCAATAGGCCCCATATAATGACACTCTCCATAGTCATTCCAAGAGATTATCTGGACCATGTCAACGATCTCTCTGTCGCGGATGAGAAGTTCCCAGCGTTCAGCAAGTAGCCAATTGTCGGCGCGGTAGATGAAGTTCTTGTTGTACGTGTTGGCGCCGTAATGCTGTAGATTGCCGGGATTAATGAACCATGCGGGAGCGAGAAGCCTAGAATATGCGCTAGCACTCACGGTGAAGAACCAAGGTGAAACTGCTGCCATGTATGTTCGGCCGTTGAGGTAGGTCCGGTAGGCAGTGTCATAGTTGTTTGTGATATCATAGTTGCCCATTGGCCAAGCAGAGTCCCACTGAAATGAAGGCCGCGAGTCATTTAGCCTCGAAAGAGTTGGGAAGTACAGATGGACTCACACTGAAGGCACCGTCTGCTGAGCTCATTCCACCGTATAAGCCTGGATCCAGGAAAAAAGACGGGAGAAAATGAATTGCAGGTAGTGATTCGTCTTTCAATACCATCGTCCACCCTTCGTTGACAGAATTCTGCCCAAACATGCACCCTTGGCCGGCGAATGTCAGGAACAGTGGTCTTTCGCCAGCATCGCCTTGGACCATTAGCTGACTCTCGTGTTCATGAAAGGTGTTGACGTATGTGCGGAGAATGTCGCCGTCGGATAAGGCTGCACATGGGAGTGAGCCCATGTCGAAGGACACCGCCATTTTGAATGGTGCATTGGAGGTGCTCGAGAAGGAGGAGGCGGCATCGTAAGCGTCGGATACCCGAGATAGCTGCCATTCGTTGACCCCAACGTTGAGCACGAAACCGTCAATGCCCTTTGACGAAGCGAGCGCAATGTCTGCACGGCAATTAGCTTGAAGTTGAACCGACACTCATTCTCTCTGTACATACCTCTACTCCAGTCACTAGCGGTATAAGGATACGCGTTTCCAACGATAAAATGCATGAGGACAGGTTTGGGGATGGTTTGTGCCGAGGTTGTCAAAATCCATGGTAGTAGAAGGGCTAGCTGTGCAAACGACCAGAGTGTTTGCATTTTGATAGGCACATATAGTGATGGTAAACCGGAGCTGAGGGTGGATAAATGGAGACCTGCTCGTGAAATGAAGTGAAACCAGTATTGCGTCGAGAACTTGGTCAGCCACCGAGCGATTCGTTAACAAGAATAAGACTTACTAGCCCAAGCTGACTCAAAAAATAGGCCGGGGTCAAACTGAACGACCCCAGGACTAGTATACAGCCTTGCGAATGCGACTACTTGACAAGATGTCTCGACGCGTTTGATGGACGCGTCTGGGTCGTCCCAAAGGAATAGGGGTTCATCAAAGTCACGTTTTCTGTGACTTTCCCGATTCGTGACCCATGCTGACAGCGCGTCAATTGGACTACATATTGCTACCAGGCCTTTTGCTGCTCCGTCATCATTCTTGACCGCTATACATACGGGTCGTCCCTGTCTCTATCCGACCCAACTCTGGCGTCCACCAACGGGCAACTATTTATCGATTTTCTACTCGAAAACCCATCGTGAACGCCGTGTAGCAACGATGTCTACAGCAAAAGGACGGGGAAACCATGCCAAGGCCATTTTGGGCGAAGAATTGTATTCCCAACTCGAGAATACCAAGGTGTTGCTCGTTGGTGCTGGTGGGATTGGTTGTGAACTTTGTGAGTTCTCTGTCGTACGTTCCATCAGCAGCTGACTGGTTTTTGCTCTGGGGGACTAGTGAAAAACATCGTGTTAACAGGATTCGGCAAGATTACGTTGTTGGACTTGGATACGATTGACTTGTCCAATCTCAACAGGCAATTTCTCTTCAAGAAGAAGGATGTGAAGCAGAGTAAGGCATTGGTGCGTCTTCTTCCCTCTTTTCTACTTCTACTACGCCTGTGTATTGGTGTTTTGGGAGGGAAAATTCAGAATGGCAGTGGCTGATTGTCTGACAAACTTACCTTGCGCTGGGCCTGCCTACCACACCCCATCTACACTACATGACGTTGCACCCACAATTCAACACATGGACGACGCGCATTTACAGGTGGCAGCACAGACCGCAGCGGCGTTCAACCCAAATGTAAAGATTACGCCGCTACACGACAACATCAAGGAGCCGCAATATGATATTCCATGGTACCAGCAATTTGATATTGTTCTCAACGCACTTGACAACCTCGGTGCGTTCTCTTATTATAACACTCCTTCACAATGCGCAGGGGCTCATGGCGGCGGCACGGCACACGATAGACGCGCGAAGGCATGTTAATAAGATGTGCATGGCAGCAGGTGTACCCCTGGTAGAGTCGGGTACCGCAGGGTATTTAGGCCAGGTTCAGCCGCTGTTGAAGGTGTGTACTGGGTTCTACACGCTGCTACTGGTGTAGAAGTCAGGATATGGACGATATTGACTGGTTGTATGCGACAGGACACAACAGAGTGCTTCGACTGTATCCCCAAGCCCGTACCCAAGAGTTTCCCAGTATGCACTATCCGATCAACACCAAGCCAACCGATACACTGTATCGTATGGAGTAAATCATACCTCATGGCGTGGGTATTGTTTGCATTTCGTTTGAGAGGGACGCTGACGTGGAGTTTCGTGACAGACAACTCTTTGGAGAAGATGAGGATGCGGGTGGAGAGCTCGACGAGGCAGAAAAGCAAGGAGAGAATTGTGAGTGTTACACAAAAAGGTGGCTATATGCACTCTTTCTGACATACGCGTTTGTTTTTGTTGATTAGCTCAGGAAATCGCTGCGTTAAGAAAGGAAGCCACCGCATTTAAGGCCGTACGCGACGCGTTGCGCTCAAGCGAGACACAGGATGCAGCCAAAATGGTGTTTGAGAAGGTAAGCCAGTTTTTTGTTCCCTCGACGTTTTTATGCTGGGTATGTGCCAACCCGTTTGACCCTATTAGGTGTTCAATGCCGACATCAAGAATCTGCTGTCAATGACGGATATGTGGAAATCGAGGTCACCGCCGGTCCCGTTGCCCTACGATGAGATTCTTAATGGCTCGTTTGTTGTCAAGAAGGCTCAAGAGCCCACTACCGCTGCACCTGCGAATGGAAATGCGGTTGCGGGAAGTAGTAAAGCAGCTGCTGCTAACGGACACGTGAATGGGATATCGGCTTCCGCGTTGTCGTCGTCGAAATCAACGCTGAAGGATCAGAGAACGTTGACATTGAAGGACAACCTGGATCTATTTGCCGATAGGTATGGCTCAGCTGCACGTCACGTTGTGCGAATTGCTAATGCAGAACCTTAACTATAGTACGAATCGGCTGGCAGAACGATTGAGGAAAGGAGAGCAAACCATCTCATTCGATAAGGACGACGATGACGCGCTGGATTTTGTGACTGCTGCGTCAAACCTCCGATCTACGGCGTATGGCATCGAGACCAAAACACGATGGGAGGTCAAAGGTAGGTTCTATTGAGGTTGAAATATCCTTCTACACTTCTAACTATCCTTATGCGATTGTAGAGATGGCAGGAAACATCATTCCAGCTATCGCAACCACAAACGCTATCATTTCCGGGCTCATCGTCCTCCAAGCCCTTCACCTCATTCGCAAATCGTTCGACAGGTTGCGCAACGTCCACCTCCAATTCAAGCCATCTGTCCCGATGAGCACCATTACACTAAGTGCGCCCAACCCACAGTGCGGGGTGTGTCGGGATACGTATGTGCTTGCGCAGTGCGATCCTGCGAGAGTTACGCTTGGCGAACTGGTGAAGGGCGTGCTTGGAGAGGACTACGGGGAGAGGGAGGTCAGCGTGTATGAGGGACAGAGGATGCTGAGCGATCCGGATTACGAAGATCTGTTTGAGAAGACGTTGGAAAGTTTGAGTGTTACTAGGGGCAAGTTTTTGACAATCCAGGACGAGGATGGGGATCTGGAGAGTTTAGCAGTGGGAATCGCGCAGCTGCCGTAAGTACATTTCATTTCCCTACCCTTCGCTTCACTTCGTGATGTCTCGTATTTGTTCCATTCCGGATTTCTGCTCGACATGATGCTGACTTCTCTGTTCTAAAGACCTAATCATCCATCGGACGCACCGGCCCTGATCTTGCCCTCAGTGGTTCCCAAGCCAGGAAAGAAGGTGAAACCACCACCACCTTCACCAGAAACACCGAAAAAGGATACTGGGAAGAGGGCGTTGCCAGTTGAGGACGAGAATGGAATCATCGACCTTGCCCCCACGCCCAAGAAGCCGAAGTATAATGTTGGTGCTCGTGCTAATGGTGGTTCCTCTACGAACTCTGTCGTTTTGTTGGGAAAGCGGAAGGCGGAGGATGAGCCAAGTCCTAGCAAGAAGAGAAAATTGGAGGAGGATGGGCTGGTCGTAATGGATGGCAAGGAGGACGACGTGGAGTATATTGTGATTGATGATGATTAGTTGGTTGTGTTGGGCTTGCCATGTGTGGGTGTGGGCAGGTAAAATGTTCTCCCTCTCTCATTCTATTTTTCGTTTGCTGTTTGCGATCACCTGGATTCGATAGGGTCGCCTTCGTATCCTGCAGCTGTGTTTTGACGCTATTTTCGACCTAGGCTGGGTTCATGTGCCTCCTTGATGGATTTCATGCAGACGACGAGTGTGGTTTCCGTCTGCGAGTTGGATTTTTGAAGGGGGCAATATGAGTGAAAATAAGGTTGCCTGGGTCTCTCTTTTTAATGTTGGCTTGGCATGTTCTGTTGGTTCGGACTTTCATTTAACTTACCTACCTACGGCAGAGTACGGCTATACATAATTCCACTCTCTTTATTTTTCCTTTCTGTGTATGATTACTGACGTGCTGCTTGTCTGTTACTTACATTGGGTTCAAGGGCATTATCAACCCTATGGTCACAACTAGGCTCGTTGTGATTGGCTAAAGTCACGACTCAAAGGACAAACAACTAGTGTGCGGTCACATATCCCAACTCACCAACGTCGCGTGCCATTCGTCGGGCGTCATCGCTTTGGCCGTTGACGCATGTTCGGATGCACTAAAGTGCGCCCTTGAGTCGTGCGTAAACAAAACATGAGTAAACACAACTGCCAGCTTTAAATACTTTGGTACGATGTGAACGCCATAGCGAACCGGCGCGGAAGCTTTGTGCTATCTACCATTCAAGCTTTTTCGCTCGGTACTTTAGAGAGCGTGTCAGGATAGGTCATAATGGCCTTCTGTGTCATGCAATCATCGCGTTGAGCAGAGCTGACGGCGAGTCAGCGACCACGGATGAGAAATTAAAGTCAGAAGTTCCTTCTGCATATGACGACCCGTACTAGTAGGTCGGGAATCGAGTGTGCGTGGCAAAGGTGTTTAAAACGGCTACAGAAAATCAGGGTCTTGGCGCCAAGGACAGACCACGACAGCGCCAACACGCAGTCCTTTCACTAACTTGAAGATCTGGGCTGACACAACCTGACATACTAGCACAACCCCATCTTGTGCCCTTGGAGACAGGCGCCAATTCCAAGCCCTTCGACTGCATGACGTCCGTAATTGGTGTCGCTGACCATTGACAGTACCGGAGATTCGTGGTTCATGATGTCATCCGTGGTGCAAGGTCCAGAACGTAACCTTTGCAAGCTGGAGCTGCAAAAAGGTTGCGAGGGTGTTTGACGCCTTGCGAGGGTAAAATATACTTTACAAGGAATCCCTGAGTATTCCAGGGTCAGTGAAAAGAGCCTTCTGGCGAGTGTTTCCAATCCTGCATGTGACGTTCGTAGTCTTCACGAATTGTTGGATACGTCAATAGTTGCGAAATGGAGTACTCACCGCCGATAGCGATAAAGCCAAATATGAAATAGGAGTTTTTAATATCTTGGTACACAAAGGCATCCCCTAGAATGTCACCCAGCGTCGGTGGGTGCCACACACAAGCGCTCGCCTTCTTTAAAGCGAGAAAGGACGACCATTCGAGAAGAGCACAAAAGGTTGCATTTATACCTAGATCTACATTGCGTGGAAGCCAGATGTTCTACCAGTTCTAGGATATCGATTATGTGGCGTATCTATTGAGAGTTGAATCGAACTTGAAGCTTCAACTAACAACTCCACCTTAGCGCCTAAGATACCAATAATTTAACGCAGGAGCCGTTGGACGCCATCGGTGCTGCGGTTCCGTGTGACAAGATGATCAGATTTACTTTGACACCTCATTCGAAGAACGCTACAGCTCCTTGTAAACAACGGCCTGAGAAACAGTCCTGCCGGTGGATACCGGGGAGCGCAGACAGACGAACGGGTATAACTATTGTTACAATGGGATCCTTACTACATAACACCTTTGCCCATACAGATAATAAAGTGGGGCATACATATGTCTCTTAGTATCGTGTCATTACAGGTCTCAAATACGTCTGGTGAAAACACCGAGTGGGGGCCTCACAATCGCCATGTCCTCGGCAGCCAACAGCTCAGAAATACCTGCATAGTAGGCAACGAAAGCTGTGACGACACCGAAAACACCACCGGCCCTGACAAAACTAAAGCAAAAGATGTTTAGATACGACCAGTGGGGAGCCTCAAGATGGACTTACTTGACGGAAGCGGCAAAGTCTCCGATGGCAAGGAGCAAGAATGTGACTGTCAAAAACGAGAAAAGAGCGATGAACGCAATGTTCTTCCGAAGGGCCACGATCCTGGATAACATGTCAGTAGTCTAGAAATCAAAATCGAGAAGGCGACTTACAAGAAGAAGAATGTCACGATACACCAAGTGATCAGATAAATTCCGAGTGCACTCTGTAGTTCGGCCTTGTTGCCGGCGTAGGCTTCCTTAATACCTGACCCGGGGATCATGATAGTGGCGTAGGACAGCCAGAACGCGCCATACGAAGTGAAAGCTGCAATAGGGCGTTGTTAGTTAATCGAATCCAATACAATATAGAGTCGAAGTTAGAGCGGGGAATAGCGAGGCTGCACCGCTCTGCATGGCAGGGGCACGCCAAGCACCCAAACGTTAATCGTCTGGCCATAAATGACGTAGATGACGAATGTGTGATGGGCCGGTCCAAAGGTCAAGCGAAAACAGATTCAAGGAGATAACTCACCAGTTGCAGCAAACATATTGCCTCTGGGGAATTCCCACATACCGGCGAGCAGCTGAGCAATACCACCGCAGCCTAGAGCCATACCAACAACAATGTTCGGAGTTGTGATGCTTCTCGCTTGAGCATTGTACAGAGAGAGGATTAGCGTCGTGGAGGCGAAAGAAAATAGCCCACTACCATCGAGTTCAACAAACAAGTGGCTGACAGCTTTGTGGATCACTTACAGAGTTCCTGGATTGGCAATTTTTGAGGGTCGAGCAGCTACAGCATATCCTGGTGCCTTGCTAATCGCATCATGGGGAGATGTAGCATGAACGGTAGCCTTCTCTAGGTCTGGTGCGGTGCCGTTGGACATTATGGTCAAGGGTCAAGAATGGCAGTCGGCAGGGTGATGGTTCAAGTATGGTGCGAGTGGAGGCAAGAAAACCCGGGGGAAGCAGAAGTTCGGCAGACAAAGAATCTGGGGAGGGAACTTATATCTAGCGCCGGCTGATACCGATTAGACCGATTTCTCGCATAAACAGATATCATCACTTCCAAGAACGTGGATTGCGTGGGGGGATCTCTTGGAATGGCTTGATCATGAGGCTTGGGTGGGGCTGTACCCGCCTCCAAAAAAACTCAAGCGGTGGGATCTTTGCCGCATTAGCGAAAACAATGTGGGGTATGTGTTTCGGCAATGGACGTTCTTTGTTAGCCACTGAGAAAACGTCATTTCCAGGAGCAAATGGTAAGAATCGGTTGTAATGGAGGTAGGGCCCCGCAAAAAGCTATCGCCAGAGCCCAAGGGGGCCGTTCAAGGCCAGGCTTGGTGAGCATGCAAAGGTTTTCTCCATGAGAGATCGATTTAAGGGTGAATCGGAACTATGCTTCAGGAGTCGTGGCGGACGGAGTATTACAGCATCAAGCTCGCATGGGCTCGACTATTTTTATTTTACCGCTTCCAATTCTTGCTGCATAGCACAGGTTCGATCGCGAAGCGGCAGGTATTAAGTCGTAAGAAGTTTCTATTCGCTTTCCCTTGAAAAAGAGACTTAACTGAGCTCTGAGCCTTCCTTCTTTTGAACTGCGGTCGGCAGGCTTAGAAATATTGCTCGCCATTAACCATCGATACTAAGGGGAGCCGGGGCGATCGATTGCAACGAGGCCTTTGTCGTTGGAGCTGGAGCCAGAACCTTTGCCCGGCGCTACAACATCCGCGTCTATAAATACCATCCCGGCTTGGCACCCAAGTGCGAATTTGGCAGTCTTTCCGACTTCAGGACCTTATATGATGAGCGTTCTGAACTTCGTGAGGGAACTTTAGGTATAGGGGTCGGAAAATTGGGGCCTAGAGTAGTCGAAGAAGAGTGAAATATTATAGAACGTTTGTGAGGGGAAGAAAAGGAACTTGGGAAGACAACAGGCCGTGCGGCACGAGTCATTCCTTTCGGATAAGATCTTTACGTCGATTGATCGTTGTATCCGCAAAAAATGCAACTGACATGGATGATTAGATGAAAGGAATGAAAAAGGGGGCTTCCTTGGATTCCCGGCATAATGGGTTATGACCGGTTGTGCTGTGCTCTCTGAGGCTCAGGGGGTCATTGCCTTGTACTACGTAAATGCCAACTGACGGTACCAAAAGGCACCAAGTTTTATGTATCTACTCGAGGGCTTCTGTGGCGGTTCATCAAAGCTGCTCAAAACTGACGTGAGGTGAACAATGTGGATATATTGATAAGAAGATTTAAGAGTGAAATCCATCAATCTACCCATACAAGCGACGTTCTGGTGCCTATGGTAGTATCTTTGGCGACAATTTCGAGGTCGCGTCCTCCTTTGACTCTCTTCAAGACGATTACACCTCCAGTTGAGTTGCTGGCAGCAGCAACGAGGAACTCGTCACCTCCGTTTTTGGCAGGACCGAATTCCATACCGCGAATTTGGCTGAGACCGGTGAAGACTTGCTTGACCAGCTTGAGGCCTTCCTTGCGAGTTCCAGGATAGACATGCTCAAAGATGGCGATGGAATCGCCACGAGGATCGGGAGTTTCCCCCTTGTTCCTGTTAGAGACGTAGATGTACGACTTGGGGAACTTCCTGGTAAGAGGGGGGATAAGAATTTCTGCAGCAGCGTAGATCGCATCCGCGGGTCCGTCCTCTGGAGCGATCGACACGTTCGCGATAATAGACACCTTGTCGAACGCGAGATCTGGGATCTTCTGGACTGTGAGAGTCGAAGAGAGCTCGTGGAGAACGAAGAGGCGCTGCTCTGAAGGGTAAAATCAAGGGTTATTAGTCCCAACAATGCCCCAAACTAGTTGCAAGAAGACGAAGAGCCACTTACTGTAGATCGAGATGTGCCTCGGACCGCTACCTTTTGGCTGAGGAATAGACCCAGCAACCTTAACAAGCTGGCCGCTGGCCTGGTCCGGAACCAGTCGCCAAATGGTATCCAAACCCTAAGTATAGAAAGAAATGTCAGGTGTGTTTATAATAAGAAATGACGCGTTGTTCCGACTAACAAGATCAGGGACCCAAATCTTGTCCTTGTATTCGTAAGCCTGGTGAGGGTGCGAGATGGGGCCAGCGGGCTCCTGGAATGTCACGGTTTGCGCGACTTCCGCAACAAATCTTCCAGTGGTCGTAGCGTTGATGATCCTTCCGTTTCCAGAGTTGTAGTTCATGGCGACGACCTGGCCAGTGGACTTCAACGCGATGACGTGTGCAGGACTCTCGCCGGAAGAGCTAACGACGTCGATCGCAGACGACAAAGACCCATCTTCCTTCACAAGGAATGACTGAACAGCACCTCGGTCGTACTCATTGACGGTGCTATAAATAGACACTGGTGAGGGACACGTAGATTCAGTAGAGAAAGGGCTGCCTACTAGAGCAAGGACTTGTTGGTGGGGTGGAACGAAAGCCACGACGGGTTTATTCCGGTAGGAGATCTGCTAATCACTTCCAAGGTCGAGGCCTGGGGCGTCGTGTTGAAAAGATATGTGGCAATGAAGGTACTGTATCCGCCGGCGAGAATTTTGAAGGAAACCATGACGGTGGCTGACTGGAAGGGCGTCGAAGAAAGGAGAAGGAGGTGCCAGCTTAGTTTATAACATCTGACAAACGTTATGCCTCATTACAAGGGAAAATTATCCAAACGTCCATCATGGAAACAAGAAGCGAATGGCCCGCTCAGCGCCCAAGCAAGAATCTAACGTACGGCGGATGGATTTCGGACTTCGATGCGCTGGATAATTTCGGAAGATTGCGCCACCTAACCCATAGCAGCGACGACCATTTGTGAAGGAAAGGTGAGGACACGTCAAGGATTTCGAGTAGAGCTTGCATTTGTTGATAGCCTTCCACATGCTAATTAGAGTTAATGACAACCGCGATCATCAATTTCGACTGAAACGCACCTTAACACACCCTACCTCCGTAAATGAGTTGCTGAATTCAGAGAGCAGTAGATACTATTGACAACCACTCCCAGAGAGTGGTGCTGACAGCGAGTCATGGGTTAGAATTTCCCGCATGCACTTCGGAGTAAATCCGAGTCGTTGGGTCGGCTTTGAATCCGGCAGCTTCTAATGGGTGTTTGTGACACAAACGTATGTCAGGAAGGTACTGTGGACTAGACTCACCCACCCTCGACTTGGGATGATATCCTTTCATCTATCCGATCACCGGGCGGCCTTGAAGCTTGAAGATCGAGCAATTCGAAGCAGACTACGTGTATCAGGATGCCTGCGGGTTAACCTCGTCGTTTTCGCCGTTCTTGGCCTTCTCGAACTTCATCTACAGGAGCTTCTGCCAAAAGGTCTTGTCTGCGGAAAGTTTTAAGGTCGTCTGCTGGTCTTGGGAAGGAGAAGGATAGTCCCATCTTCGCGATCGACTGAGTCCAATTGTTCTGAACACGTTAACGATTTGAAATGACTTGATGCATGAATAATGACTTGGTGCCGATGATCAACCAAGACAAGCGCAATGTAGACACCTGGGTGGTCGCAGCAATGGTATAAGGTTCAATTTAAATGGGCTGGTCGAGGCTGGGAGCTGCATGATGGTGCTGTCCCAAGGGAGAGTCGTGGTCCGTGCATCATCAATCGGGAATTGCCGACGGAGATTGAAGTATAATCAGCGCTGTCGGAATTCCGAGTCGGCACCGGGCCTTCGTCCAGCATGGATTCAGCTTATGTAGCACTCAATTTAGCCGGAACAAGAGGTGGTCGAATCGATCGATGACTGTTGTCATGGATTTTACTATGGTTCCGGCGGAATTCCGAGGACAATGGTACTACTTATGGTACCGAGTGGTACCGACGCGTCCGCGTTCGGGTAACCGACTTAGTATCTATCCGGCCTGCAACCAAAGTGTGGGAGAGACCGGAGGAATGAAGAGTATTGCTAATGAACATCAGAGTCACTTCAAATTATGACAAGGGTCGACCAACCGCTACGCCTGATATCGTTTTGGATCCAGCAAATAGATAAAAGTGCGTTCTAACAGTTAGTATGTCGAGGTCCCTACACTCCTCTGCGGCGTTCCATGAAATCTCTCTCTTGGCTATTCCCCTTGATGAATGTAGCCGAAAGCTCTGTTTAATTTTATCTTCGACGAGGCAATGATTATTCTAAGCGCTCGTCGACTGCTGGTAGCATTATGACCATGTGAGTAATTCGCCGGTGAGAATCGTGGAATGCACCAGGAGCAGCATAATGTCAGGCTACAGGCATACCGGCGCTAATTTGAAGAGGGTGTTGTTGTCGCGTATTTTTTGACAAAACGTCATTACGTACTACTTAGGTGAGGCGGGGTGACTGTACCCCGGTAGCAAGCGGAATGCTAGGCGTAATGCATCGTAACAGTGGCTGGTGGAAATATTCACGTTTAGGCCGTCCATTTTCCATGGTCCTTAATGAGATTGAGTCAAGTGGCGCCAATTGCTGTCGATGCCCATTCAAGTCACTAGGCGCATCAATGTGGCGCATCATGCATCAACTTTCTGATGATCGTCCCGTCCCTGTCGGGACAAGTTGTTGGCAGTGGCTTCCCAGTCCTAACTTAAGACCTAGATGTAGTCTCGGCAACCCAGACTAACCTAGATAATGGTAGTTCACGGACCATCAATAAGCTTTCACCAATAAGGTGCCAGATACTAATGGTACTCATCATCGAATCACGACGCTGGGTTAATGGAAAGTCCTCCGCGGGATCCAGCGTTCATATACTTACGCGTATTGCACGTTGCGGTTGAACGCTGAGTTATCCAAGCAATATGGCATTTATGCTCCTCAATGTATGGGGAGTTGACGTTACCTTTAGTTTGTCGACAAACCGACTAAGGCTGCACAGTGCAATGTGACGTGCCCGAGAGGAACCCCGGGGCTCCGCTTGGACAAACCAAATAAACTGCCAGAAATATGTCAACTAACTCGTCTCGACGGAGGTATCAGCTCTAAAGGCACAAAAATAGACCAATCGCCAAGCTTCGAATGAACCTTTTGTCTGCAAGTCTGATGTTGATGACGGATGCGCAGAACACGGACCCTTCGCCTCCGTGCGCTAAGTATATCATACGGCTGATGATTCGGGCGGCTTGATTCTGCACTGTAAAGAAGGCAATGGGGCCATTACATCAGTGTGTAAGAATCGAGACAAGCGAGTGAGATTGTCTGTGGGTAGACATCTTTGGACTCAGGAGGCTGTCGACTGAGACTTTACTCACTGCGAGGAAGGACACAAGGCTATTGCCAGTAGCAAATACACACTCTACTTAACCTTCCTCCATCTGGTCTCCCTGACGGCAGTGCCCGCTCCGAGTAGTCGGAAAAGGATAAAACAGGAGAGCATGTTGTCCGAAGACCAAGCGGGAACGAGTTTGATGTGTAAGGTTCGGCCTGGTGTAAAAAGTTCGAATTGGAAGGTGACGACGAACAACAGCCTCTCACAAGGTCGCATATTGACGATACTTACCACCACTATGATCAGGTCTGATGAACACGATATGATCGCGGATTTGACGTCGAAGCAGGTCGAAGCTTGAGATAGACAAGGAACCGTAGACCGAGTTGTTGAACCGGCCAAGCTCCCAAGCCGTCTTAACGGCCTTGTGACCATGCCCGAGCAGTGACCAAGGACAACGACGGCACCTCAAGTGAGTGTGACTCTTCTACTAGTGCTCCGAGCATCGTATGATGCCACTTTCAATAGAGAACGATAAGCAAAGGAGGGCATAGAGGGGAAAAAAACGGTTTGTGTGCTGTCCAAGGAGGCTGGAGTCCATCTCGACACATCGAGACTGGTAAAGGGAAAGACAAATCCCTGTTCCCATCAACTAACTTGTCGTTAGCGACCCCGACGGAGAGACCCCGAAATCATCCTCCATGCCTGCCTCACTGCGCATTTTCCTCCATTTGTAGAACCATATAATCTTCTCTGTGTAGACTCTCTACGCTGGGCTCCTCACTCATTCAAGTATGTCGAGCAGAGTGGATCCAATTACGTGTTCCAATTCTAAAAATAAACTGATTTTCGTCGGCACAGCCCGCATCATCTATATTTGGCAGGTGGTGACCGGGGTCCTTGTGTGGGAGCCACAAGCTGGCGCGAGAACAAGACAGTCACCAGCATCAGCAAACTGTTCCTCTCACTGTTTCCTCACTCTCCTTTATTCAACTTTTCTACTTGTAATCCTTAACGGCTTGAGTTTCTGCTGCTACTCTCTTATTAAAGGTCTCAGCAGGCCAATTCGCTATAATGTTGTCCTCTTTGTTGGCTCTTGGGCTGGCCTCGGCTGCTCCTCAAGCTTTCGCCGTGACTGTAGGAGGTTTTGAGCTTGCGGGAAGTACGCTGGTCAGCGCTATGATGGTGAGACTTTCAATGCTGTGTACGTTGGCAGGGCTAATTTATCTGGCAGATGTTCGTTGGTAACGAAGAGATGGTTTATATTATGGATAAGGCGGAGGGAAACGCGGCGCAGATCAATGGACATCCTGCATGGGCCTCTGTAATGTAAGTACAATATTCCCGGTTTCTGGGCTTTCGAATAACAAAGCTCCAGGAACATCAACACGCACCAGGTCGATGTTATGGACGTGCCCTCCAATATTTTCTGCTCGTCGGGCATGCATCTTCCCAACGGATCCTTCGTGACCTTTGGTGGAAATGGTGCTGTAGGGCGAGGAGGCCAGATCGGCTCAGTGTTGAACCCAGGAGGATTTACAGCGTCTTGGGACGCTGAATATCAAGATTTCGATGGATCCCGGGCCATCCGTGTCCTTAATCCTTGTACAAGCCAAGATGACTTCAACTCGGTGGAGTGTAGGTGGTTCGATGACGCGACTGTCCTTTCCATGAAGGTCCCACGATGGTATTCAACCGCAGAGCCGCTGGCTGATGGTACCATTGTCATGATTGGTGGTTTCACCACTGGCGGTTATATCAACAGGGATTATCCCAACGTCAACCCAAACGGCGGCGGTTCTCAGAATACATTTGAATTCTTCCCGGCCCGCGAAGACGATCCCCCGAATCTACCTTTCTTAACCAGGACCTCCGGTTTGAATACCTATGTCCACGCCTTCTTGCTGCCTTCCGGTAGGATGTTCTTACAAGCGAATGTTTCGACCAGTAAGAATCCTGATACTCCTTGTGATATCAGTCTCTCTGACAGACACCCATACAGCCATCTGGAACTACGATACGAACATTGAAGAACCCTTGCCTGACATGCCTAACGGGGTTGTCCGCGTCTACCCCGCTTCTGGCGCCGTCGCCATGCTTCCTCTTACCCCTGCAAACAACTACAACCCTACAATTATTTTCTGCGGTGGAAGCGACATGACCGATGATCAATGGGGCGACTTCGCATACCCCTACATTAACACATGGGACTATCCTGCATCCAAGGATTGTCAGCGCATTACCCCAGAACCTACCGACGGACAACCCGCTGCTTACGAGGAAGACGACGACATGTTTGAGGGACGAACTATGGGCCAATTCATCATTCTTCCCGACGGCAAGCTTCTCGTACTCAACGGTGGCATCAACGGCACTGCAGGTTACGCCCAACGCACATTCCTGGTTGAATCATATGCCGATATGCCATTGGGCGAGTCCCTCGCTGCTGGCCCAGTTCTTACCCCCGCTATCTATGATCCAGATGCACCTCGCGGTAGCCGCTGGTCCCGACAGGGCTTGTCCGCGTCGACCATTCCACGATTGTACCATTCCTCGGCCATGCTTTTGCCTGATGGCTCAGTCTTGGTCGGCGGATCCAACCCGAATGTCGACGTCAACCTGACCACCATCTTCCCCACCACTTATGACGCTGAGATATTCTTTCCCCCCTATTTCTCGGCCTCGGTCCGCCCCGCTCCTCGTGGAGTACCCAAGAGGCTTTCTTACGGCGGACAATTCTTCAACATCACCGTTCCCGCAAGTTCCTACTCTGGAGCAGCCAACGATGCGGCCGAAAAAACTATTGTTTCGGTCGTCCGTGGAGGATTCACCACGCACGCTATGAACATGGGTCAACGATTCGTCCAGCTCGAGAACACTTATACCGTTAACAGTGACGGCTCCATCACCCTGCATGTCGCACAAATGCCACCCGATGCCAACATCTTCCAGCCTGGACCCGCTTTCTTGTATGTCGTGGTCAAGGGTATTCCTAGCAATGGTACGCATATCATTGTTGGGTCTGGACAGATGGGAGCCCAGCCCATTCAAGCCGCCAGCACCCTTCCTACCAGCGTCCGCTTGGACAGCGTCAAGGGCAACGCCCCTGACGCCGGAAGCAAGGCAGCCGCTGGTAGTTCCTCAGGAACATCGTCTTTGAGCACTGGTGTCATCATCGGCCTCGCTGTTGGCGGCGTTGCGCTCCTTGCGATTCTCGCTGCTATTATTGGCGTCTGCATTCGCAAGAAACGTGCAGCAGCCGCCCCTTCGACCACGTACCCCATGGCTAACACGAGCGGCAGTGTTGGAGGACTGGCTGCGGGTGCTGGGCTTGCTGGACACGCTGGTGCGAGGAATAGCGATTCGAGTGCGTTTGTTCCTCTTGCGCACGGAAACCAGAGTCATACGTGGAATCAGAGTACGGCAAGCCTCGTGAGTCCGTATAGGGATCAGGACGTTGCGCCGTCAAGAGCGAGCGGGAACGGGATGAGTATGGAGTATGATGCGTATGGTGGCGTGCAGCAACCACAGCAACATCCATACTCTGCCGTTCCCCCGCCACAGCAATATACGCCGCAAGAGTACTCTCAGCAGCAGTACCCCCAGCAGCAGTACTCCCAGCAGCAATATCCCCAACAGCAGCAGCAACAGCAGTACTCACAGCAGGGCTATACAGGATATGACTATCGATAGAACGTGGCCCTCTTGCGTTCTTTCTTGCTCTCGGTTTCGATCTTTTGGATTTTGGATGGAGCGGTAGGGAAGTTGGATAGATGTGCGGTGGAGGGAATTTTTACGCCGGTTGACCGTCTGGCGTTTGTCATCCTTTTTCGAACTCTCGCTCCCTCGCTTGCAGTGGATGGTTTCATGGACTCTTTTTGTAATTTTGTTTTACCGCCTCTTTTTGGACGGGTCACTTTTACATCTTTTGATTGGTCGGTGCAATGCCTGCCCTTTACCGTTTGACACCCCTTTGCGATATCCATCTCCCCCACCCGCTACCCTGTTTCCACAAAACGGTTAAACAGATTTACACAAGTATATAGTTATTAGGTTAGCATATACATGATGGACAATTGATTTACTTAGCATTCTAATCTAACGTTCGTGCTCCTAATACTCGATCGGAGTTCGAATGCTCTCCTTCCCACTACTATCAGTGTCGTTTTGCTGTTAAACGTTATTCGTTTCTCTTCTGTGCTATGCCCTTGTTTCAAGAGGCACATGGTTTCAACGTCAATGGAGGTGTCTTCAACGACTATTCTACTGTAAACAACGGAGTAGGACGTTTGTATTTCAACTCCAAGTAGTAAAGCCGCCTTCACTGACAGTGACCAGCATTGGCCTACATACAGCAATATGTTGCCCCTGGAGCTGCGCACGACTCTCACGAGCGGTTTCCTCCCCCACGATGCCATCCAGCGACGAGAGAACGGGCGCTCAGCATAATCATCGCGTGGGCCAAACTCCTTCGCAATGACCGGCTTGAGCGCGTTCTTTGGCTCCATGCACCGGCGGGGATGGGGAAGAGCGCAATTGCACAGACCATCGCGGAGCAGTGCGAAGAGCTCGATATCCTCGCTGCCACGTTTTTCTTCTACCGCCTGGACCCAAAGCGAAATCGGGCGGAGCGGTTGGTCGCCTCGATTGCAGCACAGTTGTGCGATTCCATCCCAGAGCTTGTACCCCATATCGAAGCGGTCATTCGATCGTCCCCTGCCATCCTCACAAAGTCCCTCCCCGTACAGCTGAAGAGACTCGTCATCGACCCGTTGCGCAAGATTCCGCTGATCGAAGAGGATCGGGTGGTCATCATTGACGGGTTGGACGAGTGCCTTGGGCCAGGACCTCCAAAGGTTGACCCGGAACAGGAGCAACTTCTTGTACTGAAGCTCATAGATACTCTTATTTCCTCCGACCTTCCTCTGTCCGTCCTGATCTGCTCCAGGCCTGAGAGCTGGATTCAGGACGGATTCAAAGCTTTTCCGCGTCTTTGGGCTTCAACTAAAGTCATTGACCTTTGCCAGCACTCAGACATGGATGCGGACATTGAGACGTTCTTTCGAGTAGAATTCGACAGGATCCGCGAGCAATCGAATCTCCCTGTTTCTTGGCCTTCAGAACAAGACATCCGGCGGCTTACTTGGAAGGCTTCCGGCCAGTTCATCTACGCCTCGACCGTGATTCGATACATTGAAGACCCCTGGAAGACCCCGACAGACCGTTTGGAGGTCATCCTCTCACCCGTACTTCCTGCGGACCACAATCCTTTGGAGGCCCTCGATAACCTATATATCACAATTCTCAATCAATCTCCAAATCACGCCTTGACTGTGGAAGTTTTAGGTTGCCTCAAGTCTCACTCCGAAGTCAATATCCCGTACATATATCCGAAGCTTTTCAGATTATTTCAGGCTTCACTGGCTCATATCTTCCAGGTCATTTGCAACTGGCCGCGACATGCTCTTCGGGGCCTGCACTCTCTCGTCCGAGTCAGCGAACCGCTTGAGTCGAGGTTGTACGACAGTTGGAAACCCCCGTTCTTCCACTCAACCTTTTCCGAATTCCTCGGAGATCCTGCGAGGTCTGCTTCGTTTCACATTCCGTCCCCTTGGCCATATCTTTCGCTTCTCGCAAACAACTGTCTGTTATATTTGGCGAAAAAGTCAAGAATCCCCATTGATTGGGACACACCCTTTGGTCTGTACCCTGCTACATATTTATAATTGCGCTCTCGTTGACCGGGTAAATCCCGTAGATGTGATTGCGTTTGCGTCGCACTACTGGGAGGCGGTCTGCGAATCTAAGCCAGAACTCTTGACATTCGCATCCACAACCTCGGAATTAGACACTTTGGATGCATTGCTGGCGTATGACCTTCGCTTCAACACCACTCGCTTTGCGACACTGGAATGGTTCACGTTGCACCTTTTGTGTTGGCTTAAATATCGTACTTTCTCCGAAGCGAAGGTCGTAAAGGCCAATCAATGCATCGCTCATCTGCAAGGCCATTATGATCAAAACTTCCTATCTCAACTGCAAGGTCTCGATGGGTCCGAGTTAACCTTCAAACTAGGTTCCGCGTGGTGGAACCTCTAGTATGGTCAGAAAAGCTTCCCCCGCCGGATATCATCCCCTTGCAAGCTTTGGTCTTCATTCGAACGGGATTCATCCCCTTTTTGGCGACCAAAAGTCGCTCGGGACCTCACGGATGGCACCTGCTTCACGAATCTCAACTGGTCAAGCTATTCAACTCGTGTATGGCATCATTTTCACCTTTTGGGCTTAGTCTGCACGAGTATGATAATGCGCCAGATGGTGATGGACGCGACGGATACAAGATAGTCCTGCAACGACGTTCCTTCGTACGGTGAGAAGCCAGATTGATGGTGTGTTGATGGGACTTCAATTCCCTTCTTTATCAACAGGTCGATATTTTCGCTTGTCCCATTCATCGCCCACCCGGACTCCATCTTTGCGACCCTCACGCTACTCTATGGCAATCGCGGACCTTTGGGACGTGTCTCCGATTCCCTAGACTGTTGTCCCTGGGAAACGGCCATCTTGCGATCGATTTTGAACGGGAATATCAAAATGGCTGGTGCCTTGCTTAACTTTGGCCCGAGCGCGCAACGGGACCCCAGATGTATATGTAACACTATCGTCGGAAATTTTAACTAGCGAATATGACACGGCGTCCTTCTAGTGCATGAAGATGTATTTTCTCTTCAAGTTGGTGGAGGTATTTGATCGCGACAGTCTGCCGCCCGGCGCCAATCATACGTGCCTGAAGGCCCAGGGCGCATATTTGCGTAGTGAACGAGATGTGGTAAGTTTGGGATGCAATGCTACCAATGGTTACTGGCTGTATCAAAATATAAAACACCAAGAAAGCCGCCACAAAAAGGAATAGAAACACGATACGTCTGATTTGGAAGTGAGAGAAAAGAGAAAATTACTTAAGCACTGAGAATGAGTTGTGAGAGATGCGAGGAATTGCAGGAAGCCTAATGATGTTTACGAGGACGAAGTGGAATCTCCAGGACGTATTGAGTCATGGCTTTCGCACACCCAGCATCCTTGTCAGAGTTTCCGGAGCACGGTCTCCGCATTGGCGAGGTGACCCGCCCTTCTGGCATGACGAATATGAGGTTAACCTTCATCTCGAGTTGGTTCCTTTGAAACTGTGCGAGGCAATCTGCATTGAATGGGCGATCACCTTCATCGAGTGTCATTTGAAATAGGTAAAGCTCGTTGTTGACGATTGCGCAGGAATCAAAGCCGGGGAAATTCCAGGCGAGTGGAGAGTAGTAAACGTTCCTGTCTTTGATGATGGTGCAAGAGTCGAAACGGATGGCCTTTGTGAAGTCGAAGTTGATTGAGATCTTCCTGCGAGGATTCTCAAAGGTATGAAGTTCGTGCGAGGTCTTGCAAAAAGTAGGAGTGAGGAGATACCAGTGCATCAAGTGTTCGAACATGAGGTTGGCACCAATGAGGATGCTTGAATCCAGACATTCTATGTTAATGAAGGACCAGATAGCGTTCGGATTTTTGACTGCAAGGCTCTTAACAACATGGATTGACGCCATAGAATATTTCCCGAGGTGTCGTCCAGATTGTCCGTCGCGGGAAGGCCAAGGGATAATGATTTGGGTGGCATCATTGTAGGCTTGATCTGTCACTCCTTTCCAGGGTAAAGTCGTGATTTCCCATGCTTTCCGTAAATTGTCTAGCTGAAGGGTGACCCGCCTAATTGCACTGTTCAGTTTTGCCACTGCGTCGCCAGGATTCCTTGTAAAGCAGTTCCGGGCTGAACCCCCAAACAAGATGTGGAGAAATGTGAAGCGTTCCTGGAGGCTCATACTCTCCAAGGCGACATCCGTCACTGTGTTATTATCACCAACCAGAAGGTCCGCTAAATCCCATATGTTGCACTGTTGGCTGGGTGTATCATTGGTTGGATTGTAGAACCTGCTGTTGAGTTGTAATTTGTGAGTGACAACTTGCAAAGCCAAAAGGTTGGAATGGGGGGCGTACAACAGCGCGTATAATTCCGGCCACGAAAAAGGCTTCATGCACCATGTTGATGATATATTGAATAGTTGAGTTGTCAAGCGTTCCCAATTGTTCTTAATCGGTGGGCACACATACACGTGGCACTGGTTTGACTTGAGAGCTGCGGTGCGCATATTGATTGGTTTCTTCCTCTTCCCAAAATCGACAAGGCGGTAGATGGGAGAGTCTTCCTGGCACAACACTGCTCTAATATATTCAGATTCTTTCTCCAAGAAATGGTAACCGGTTTCGTCGTA